>VWPU01009986.1:0-27201 GCA_013398955.1 Callaeas wilsoni | reverse complement strand
GGGGGAGCAGGCAGAGCTCCCGTGCTGCTGTCCCGGGGCCGGGGGAGCCGGCAGAGCTCCCGTGCTGCTGTCTCGGGGCTGGGGCAGCCGGCAGAGCTCCCGTGCTGCTGTCCCGGGGCTGGGGCAGCCGGCAGAGCTCCCGTGCTGCTGTCTCGGCAGCTGTCCGGGCAGGGGCAGCGGCCCGGGGCTGTCCGGAGGTGCCACACGGACCCCGGCCGGGCACAGGCCGGGCAGGGCGGGCAGCGCTGGCTCCAGGAGCAGCGAGGGCAGACAGGCCAGCCGTGATCGCCATCTCCTTAGGAGGGAAGCTGCAGCTCTGTTTACTGAGGGAAACAGGCGCTTTGCTGGTGTAACTGCGGTGTAACTAGACTAAGAAGAGGTTTTCTCTTCTCTTTTTTATGTTTCTGCGACTTTTCTAAACTAATGTACCTGTGCTGTCTGTCCTAGACAGTTTGGATTTTTTTTTACCTTAATGTGGATTATTGTTACTTCAGATTAACAAACAAATTTCTATCGATACAGCAGGTCCGTAACCTAGATTATTTTCAATTTAAGAAGTTTAGCAACCGCTCCAACTCCCCAGCACATCCACGGGGATACATCCGCGGTATCCAAAGGCTCCCGAGCCCTTGCAGCTGGGAGAGGAGCACAAGTCCTGGTTTGGTGGTTCTGCCGAGTGTTCCCATTCTGGCAGATCAGCGATCTGCATTGCACTGTGTGTAGGAAAGTGCTGATACCAGGGAAATCCTGCTCAGCCAGGTGTGTCACAGCTCCTCAGAACAGCCCTTCCTGGTGGGCAGAAGACGTGTGGCCGCTGACTTTTGTAGAGAGGAGGCTGTGTGGAGCTTGGGAGGAGTGTTTGTGTGGCTGGGGAGCCTGGCATGGCAGGTCCCGTGTGGAGCAGGGAGAGACCATTGAATTATAACCTTGAGCTGCTGAGAGAAGCGTGGCCAGAGCTTGGAAAGAGAAGCACAGTCACTCAGTTGTCTGAAAATTTTACCTAAGGAATTAAATGCAAGCTCCTGAGGGGTGCAGTTCAGGGTGCCAGGCATTTTAGGTCAGAGTTTTGATTTCGACATGGCTTCCAGCATCCCCACATCCGTGTGTACCTCTCTTTCCCTTTCTACCCAAAGGCTTTGATCACCGTAATCTGCCTGGTTAATAAAACAAGTGTTCTTCCAAAAAGGCAGTGCCAGTTCACCACAGACTCTAACAGGCTGTGCAGCTCCCCAGGGAGTGAAGTCTGATTTGTAAAGACTTGGGGAGTTCCTGGATTCCCTGTGCAGGGCACAGCAGACTGGAGGCGGGTGTTTGAGGGTGAAAGGCGAGGTCCCCACCACTCCCTGACCTGTGTGAGGGGTGTTATTTGCATGGTCAGGTACTTCATAGGAAGACACTAGTTTTCTTTAATTCAAACACTAAGTAATTTGAAAGACCATCTAGCGTTCCAAGTTGATACAGATCTGGTTCTATGTTGGCATTAAACAAGGTTAGGTGTAGTTTTGTGTTTAATGCATATTTTAAATGTACTGTGATAATGGAGTGCTGTACTTTTCAGTCAGTCTAACCTGAAGAGAATTGGAGAGTTAGATTTGGTAAACTCTTCTTAAAGCATCAGCAAAATAAAGAGGCTGATGTCTAATGAAGCTCTTTGTGTGCCTCTGAATTCACCACAGCTAAAACAATTCTGTTAGTTCACAGATTAGATTAGAACTGTAAAAATGAAATAAAATGTCATCTGGGTAAATGATCTACTACCACAGGTGTTGAAAAACAATCCCAAGTAGAAATGGTCTGGGCACCAAGTAATTAAATTATGATGACAGATGATAGTTTAATAAGGTAATTGTTAGAGACTTGTTGGTGGGCCTGCCATCCTGAGTGCTTCTCAGCAGCACTGGCTGGCACGTTTGGAGGGTGGCAACACAGAGGATTTGCAGTGAAATTTCCATGTGATGACTGTCAGGTTTGCAGGGAGAACTGCATCATTTGCTTCCCATAGTACTGTCTCTTCTGGATATGTTAAGCAGCTTCTTCACGTTATATACCCTTAGTGGGTTCAAATGTTTATTTTCAAGGGCTGTAAAACAACCAGGTTTATCTCTCCTTTTTAATAGATTAAGAGGCCAGTGCATAACAATTAAGAACCAGTCCTGTAACTACGGAGCTCACTCAAATCTGATTCTCGCATCTGTGGAGATCGACAGAGTAACACAAGCTGACCAAAAGAATTCCCATTAAATCAGAGGAAGCAAGGTGTTTGCTCTGCCCTCAGCAGCACTGAGTTCTCACACTGCAAGCCAGCAAATCTTCCCTCTGAGCTAGGTGAGCTTGCATGCAAGAGGAGGAAAAAGCAGTTGCTGTCCTTCAGGCTGACAGAAGTGTTTCTTTCCTGACAGAGGTGTTTGGGCTCAGAGCCCCATTGCGTTAGCTGGAGGCACTGCAGAACCACCAGACAGCAGTGCACATTCAATACTTGATAACCCAGGCCAGTGCCTGTGGTCAGATTAGAGGCAGAACGTGCCCTGATGTCACTCTACTGTTGACACTCATTCAAGTGTTCCCTGGTTTTCCAAAGATGGGTCACAGGGCACGGGAGACAGGGAGAAATTTGGTCTTACAATGCAACACTGAGCCCATAATAAGTGTTTTCTTGGAGAAAAGCCAAGCTTTAAAAAACCCAAACAAACAATAAAACCCCAAACTGTGTTTGTTTTGGAGTCTCACATACTTCCAGTCTTTGTGTTTCTAGAGTAGACAAGTCCTGGCAGCAGTGTGGGCGAGCCCACTGGAGGCAGCTCCAGGAGGTCACTGCTGGCACCAGACTTGGCACAGGAGCTGTGCTTGCAGCATCTCAGGACATAAATCACTCTCTAAAGAGCAGTTCAGTTCCAAAAGACCTTCATTCCCCACCGAGACAGGTTGCGGCAGAGGCAGTTCTACTGCCACAAATCAAGCGTCCGCATGGTTTGGGGTTCACAGTTGCGTTCCTGTCCACTCAGGGGGTGATGGGCATGAGTTAGAGATGTCACAGGAGGTGTAAGTCAGGGAAGAACACGGCTTCACTGCTGAGCTTTGCTTCAAAGGGAGAATTTATTTGGATTGTCCTCTTGCCTCTCGTGATTGGAATTTAGTAGATGTAACTGTACAACCTTGAAGGTAAACGTTGGAACCAGTGGAAAGCCTCTCTGTTAGATGGCAGAGTAATTGTTACCGATTTTCATGAGCCCTATTGATTTGAGTGTAGAACGCATTAGTTGGTATCTCTAACACTTTGTAGTGTTAAAATTCATCAATACTCATAAATGCCAATATGTAACAGCAGGTGCTGCTGTGATTTAGTGAATCATTATGATTTCTATTTAGTAAATCAGTTGCCATCACTGTTAATGTTTAATTTGTAAGTTAGTGCATCACCCAGCAGTACAGGAGGGATGAGGCTGCAAACACATTTTCAGTAAATATGATATAAATACCGTGACTTCTGCTATTCAGTGCAGCCCATATGTTAGCTGTTGATAACTATGATTTTTCTATAAATACAGCATTGTACCCTGACCTTTAAAAGGATGAGATGTAAAACTGAGAAATTTACCGTGATAAAGATCTTTTGAAGGAAAGTGCAAAGGATCTGAATTTAGGATAGAGCAAGGCAAATGGTTATTAGAGATAAGTGTGTGCTTCTCTTAACGAGTTCTTAGGAGTCGACCTGGATTAAACAGGAAATTCTCATCCTGAGCACGTGTTTGTTGAGGAGCAGCATTTCTCCTGACATGAGCAAAACTGCCATGTCTTGGGTGTGTTTTGATGGGATTCCAAGGGCTCCCAAGTGTCTGGTAGTGTTGTCACCCCTAGGTAGGATTGTAAGAGCTCTTGAGAAGGAGAGTGGCAGGAGACACCTCAGTCCAAGGGAACTGCTGTGGCAAACTGCCCCTGTGCTGCAGCCAGCCTTGTCCCAGAGGGGTCACCTTGTGCCTCCAGTTTAATAATTCAGTGATAATTACCCAGGTAGCCTTGCTTCAGATGGGCTGCTGGTATTTATAAACCTGCATCAACATAATCCCTCTTGAAGCTTGTTTTAAGATGGCTGGGGTCATGAGAAGGGTGTCAGTACTGCCCGTATCAGGGGCTCTAAATGAGTGAGCAGTGGACAAAGGGTCTCAGACTGCTGAAAGTCAGAACTCACCATTCCACAGCAAGGCCTGTGAGAAGCCCTGCCTTGAGGATGTACATCTCAGTCAAAAAATCCAGAGGGATTCTTACTTCTGTGTTGGAAAAAATGCTTTGAGTGGGTTTTGACCACTGCAAGGTGAGAGATTTTAAAGATGATAAATGGGGAAGTAAATGGGGAAACTCCCTCCAGTGTGGTTTTCCATCCAATTCAGAATCCTGACCATCTTCTGACCTGGCTAAAGAAGAAAGCACATCCTCTGCCACAGGTGAAGGGATGCAGAGATCTGACTGGCAATGAGAAGTGTTTCCCAGAGGGATAATCCATCCTTTCTCTCAGGCATGTCTGCCTGCTGGGCCCTGCAGTGTCGGGGTGAACTTCGGGGCAAGTTCAGCCACCTGATGAACTGTTTGCAGCACAGGAGCCCTGACTTTGGGTGTGTGGGTTGGGTGTTCAGTCTGGGCCTGGTTTTTGAGAGGTTCAGGGGTATTTAACCCAAGGCTAGCATAGAAATAAGCAATGTTCTGCCAAACATATTTTGTAAGTTGGAGGGGGAGTCAAACATTTAACAGACACTGAATCACTTAAGAAGCAGCCAGAATTCAGTTTTCAGAGAGAAATCAAGGGCTGCCAGAACTTCTCCACAGTTCCATACCGACTGCCTTATCATTGCTATCCACATTTCTACAAATTTACAGAGGGTTTGAGGTTTAAATAAGCTATTTTACTAGTCACTGCCCAGCTTTGGGGCTTTCCGCACAGGGAGGTGCCATATCCGTTAGTCTTCAGTACAATTTTACTGTAATTTCTGTCATCCTAAACCCCCTCCTTCCCCACTCGTGAAGAATCTGCCTGGTGTTTGTTCTTTCTCTAGAAGTGCAGTAAATGGCATGGAAAATAGGCTGCAGTATCTAGATATTTTGTTACTGGCTATTTGCAAATTCTGCCAACTTAATCCAGAGAAGTTTGTTTATAGTCTTTTTGTTGCAATTCTTTTTTTTTAATGTTGAGGTATAAGAGAAGTCCAGTATTTGCCAGACTATGTCCCCTTTGGAGTTATCTGTGTGGATACAGCCAGAGGTGACAGGTGCTTCAGCCTTGCTGTTGAGCTGCACAAGGCACTGGGAGCTTCTCTTACACTGAAGGTTCCCCGAGCTCTCTTCTGCTGAGCCTTCGATTTGTGCTGACAACATCATTTCTTCTGGGTGATTCATCATTTCTTTCTGATCATAAACCCTTATACAAAGGAAACTACTTCAGCAATGAGCCCCCACCATGCCCGGAGGTTCCCTCCTGTTTGGATTGAGAACTCCCAGAAAGGGTGTTTCCTTCCCTTCCGGAGGGTGTCTCTACATGTGCCTGGCAACAGGAGGAATGCCACCATGGCATCCTGTCTCCACTGAGTGGGAGTGACTTGGGTTCATCCCAAAGAAATCCCCTTACCTTTCTTTCCTTTCCATTCTCTGTCCCTCACAGCTGCTTCTCCCAGAGATCCGTTGCAACAAATAATAAGATACTGCTGTCATTTTGGAAGTGAGCTACTTGAAGTGCCCAATATTGCAGCATTTTACCGAGATAAAAAAGTACTGAAACGGAATTAAAACCACCTTCCTCAGGTTAAGATCTTATCATTGAAGAGTCAAAAGAAAGGGCTGAATTGTCTGGTTATGATTGTTCCGGTTAAAAATACTTCTTTCCAGTATGCCTCCTGCTAAGTAAGCCTGCTGAAATAACTACATGAAATTCAGCTGGGGTGGTGGGGTGGAAATCTCCTGTTTCATTTGCTGCTTTTTCTGCCCTTAAGGCAAAATTCATAACATACAATATGGAAATGCTGGTTCCAGTGACATGTTTTATACCACTATCCAATCTGGTTACAATTTTAATATAAGCATCACATTAGCAAGTGTTTCATCTCCCTAAAATATCTCCCCGGTTTTTTTCAATTGTAGCTCCTTAAAGCTTTCACGACAGTTCACGTATGTATTATTTCTTCTTTCCCCATTCTTTCCACCTCCTGCCACCCTCACCAGCTTGGCAACGTTTCCTTGGCCCTTTTGGTGACCGAACTTTCTCTCACTGGTACGAAATTATAGCTCAGCCTGTTTTCTCCCAGTCCACAGGAGGCGGGAAGAAACCTCACATATCATGACTAAGTGACATTTAGCACATTGGGTATAATCAGTTTCAGCCCTCTTCGAGCAGGCACTGGTAGATTTAAGAAGTCAACACAGTAGGAAGTGTCTTACCCACAACAATCTGCCTACTCAGAAACAGCAAGTTGGACTTTATTTAATCTATAGTTCCTTTAAAGTGACAGGGTTGGTAAATGGGATGCTCGTTTGCATCTCTATTTCTGGAAAGCCTCTTGCTGGTTCTGCTCCGTGGCGCGTTGCTGATCCCGGGAGCTGGGATGGCAGGGATAATGTTATTACCAGCAACTCGCACATCTCCGAGGAACTGCTGTGGGTTGTGCTTTCAGGAGACCCTTAACAATTCCTCCTGCACCCTGGAGGCACCAATCAATACCTGCCTTGCTCTCGCTGGTGTCATCTGCACAGGATATTGGCAGCATCTCTTGCAGCAGGTGCTCATTAAGAACACCCAAGCTTTCCCTGCTCAGACTTCCATTCACACAGCATTTTGTGCTCTGCATAATTCCTCATGCTTAATGTTTTCCAGCAGAGCAAATGAGATCGTAGAATTGGGGAAACGTGCTTGTGTGAACTCCCCCATGGAACCTGGCTACGGGCTGCCCCCAGCTCACATGACTGAGCCATGTGTGTGGCTTATTGTTCACATGCTTATGTGTGCATGGCCTTCTTCAGAGGTAAAATGTACAGCAGATAGCTCAGCGAAGCTGTTCTGAGGGTGCAGCATGGGGGAGTGCAAGATAAGGGATAAGGAGGATGGATTGGGAGAGATTTGAAACATGGGTTAAGGGAGGAAAGGAAGGCAACAGAATCAAAATCTTATTGTGTTGAACGATTTCCATAGCAGTCACACCTCCAAACAAGTCAGGCCACATGCTGCTCTTAATTATACAGCTTTCAGACAACAGAGAACAAGTGGTGAACTCTAACAGTGACGACTCGTGTGGTTAGAGGGTTAGAACAATTAAAGGAGTGGGAAAGAGATCTCCAAGTTGCACATTGAACTGGAGAGGGGCACATGAAGACACTCCCATGGGGCAGCACAGGCAGGTGACAAAGGCTCACTGCTGGCAGCAGCATGAAAGAGCAGAAGGTACGTGAGAAAGCAGAAACAAATGCTGAGAGGCAGGAGGATTTCCTTTGTCAGGCATCGCTGCAGCCATTTACACTGGGAGCACAGCAAGGTACAGTACAAAACGTGCAGTCATGTTCTTCGTGACTCAGACTGCTTTCCCTGACAGTCCCTTTGGTATTGGAATTACATATCTCAGTGGGTCAGTGTGCTTAATGTTGGAATAGTAAACTATAAGCTTCAAAAGCCGGGCATAAACTTGGCTTTATTGGGCCTCTCCTCCCAGTAGCTGCCACGTCTGAAGTCGTTTGAAGGCTGGAGGAAGTCGTGAACTGCAGGCAGTTTAAAACACAGATCAGGATGATTAATGTGTTCAGACATGTTTACCAGGCCACATTTGATTCTGTTCAAGTTTATTCTCTGTAATTGAGATGGGGGATCTGGATTCCTTAGTGTAGACACCCTTTTTTCTTTATTTACCGTTGTTACCCCCAGGTTTTCGTAGCAGTTATAATGTATTTCCATCTGGAGTGTGGGTGAAAGTGTTGGAGAATGCAGGGAGACCTATAACAATTCATTAGGAAGCCCCATTAGAATCTCTTTTAATGATGATCCTTTGGCAAGCTAGCACTTTAGTTTTTTCAGTTACTGTGTTTCAGTTACTGTGTTTTCAGTTAATGTGTTTCTAAGCAGAGTACTACACTGCACTAAATCAAACCCCTTATAAAAACCTTATCACAATGATAGAAATTATCATTTTTAATCAAACATGGTCTTGTTATGGAGTGTAACCAGGGAATTTCCTCTCTTTTTGTTTTGTTATTGACAACACCTATTTTCCATAAAAATATTAGCTGACTTTAATTGTGCTTACCTACTCCACAGCTTCATCCTGTGCATTACTTGCAGTCTTGCAGGTTGCTTGCAGTGTAAAAGTAACACTTGCCCTCATGATCTAATCTGTGTGTAAGAGCTGAGGCCGTGCTGTGCCACAAGAAGGATGTGCTGTGTAGATTATTTATGTCAAAGCAAGTCTTTATTTGCTGTGGAAAGTATGAATGTTTCATCTTATCTGTGGTTATCACAGGAAGCGAGAGATCCCTCAGTGACACTCCCTGCTTTCTATGTTTCACAATCTCTAATTTCTGCTTTAGTTGCTGTGTGCATCTCCTGCTCTGTGTTGTCTTTTTTCCTAAATGGGAAACAAAACACAAGAACAGTGAAAACCAATCTGAGACTCGTGCCTTAAGCAATCAAATATTGTCAAATCCATTTTACATATGGTATCACTCCTGTCCGTGGCTCAGGGGCAGCTTCTCCTCTGCATCTTTCAGGCTCCCTGTGCTGGCTTTGCCTGGGCCAGCTGTGTTGCATCATTCTGCCATCCTTTGTCTCAGCTCTGCCACCCTGGAAGTGCAACTTGAGTTTTGGGAATCCACACTCCAACAAAGCATGTAGTGACCTAGGCATGTTTCCATATTGGTTTTCCTAAGAGGAGCAAGGCATGAAGAGTAAAAGGGTTTTGAAAAGGCAGTCTGCATTATTGTCTCCCCATTGACTCCTGTCCCATTCCTCCCTTTCCATTACTTCCACATAACTCTGCCTGTGCACATGTGATGAAATTTGAAGAACTGACCTGGGTTGAAAACTCATCAATTCTCCCATCCTGCTTATCATAATGGCACGCAGGAGGTGCACTGGGATGGGCAGGGGTTCTTTGTGGGGTACCAGCTTAGGGCACAGGGGACACTCAGTCTGGCTCTGCCCCGGGAGCTTCCAAATCTGTCACTTTTCTCCAAGAGACTGACTTTTTGGGAAGCCACCACCTCAGCTCTGTTCGAGCCTTTTGTTGTGGCAGGTTTGGGGGTGGGCTTCAAGGCTGTACATTGAGGAGCAGTATAAAATAGGGATGTGGATTCTAGTTTCAGTATTTCATAAGGGACCTTCTGAAAACAGGCTCTCAAGTGCATTTTCCTTTGTTTACTAATCAATAGCTATTTCTTTGGCTTGCAGTTATTTCCAGTCCTCTCCTTGAGTGGTCACAGATCACTAACCCTGGGTCACGCTGTGCAGCTCAGCTGTGTGCCCAAGTGGCTGCAAACGCTGGGACCCGATCGATGGGGCTGTGGTAGCACTGACAATAGGAGTTATGCTTATTACATTGATTCTGCATGGGTTTTTTCCTAAAACGTTTACCACTGCTAGTTTTGATCTCCCTTGATGAGCTGTTTAAGGTATCTTTCCAGGAGAAGTGTGTGAAAAACAAGTCATGACTTCTTTTATTAGTGCTGGGGCACTGCTGGTGATGCTGATGGGAAGGTGATACTGCCAATACTGTCCGCATTTCAGCTCCATCCCAGCTACCAGCACCACACCTGAGGCTTTCAGCCAGTGCCTGAGGAAAATCATCTGCCTTAGGGAAAAGGTACTTGTCCTTTTTTTCTGTCCTAGGTCCAGAGTGAAGCTAAGTTACATTTGTGTTTCAGAAACTCAGTGTACAGCGTCAAGGCTCAGGACTCTAAAAAGAAGTATCTCTGTCTTCAGAGCCTGATCCAAATGCTTTTTCATATGGAGGGCATTCAGGAAGTGGGATTTTCACATGGAAGGCCCCCAAAGCATTGTCAAGAGAGTTACCAGCATAAAGGCACATGTGAAATCCCTTATGTTCCATACTGACACATTAAAGACTTATTCTCGCTGCCCATTTTCAAACTGACCGAGAGTCCCTGTCCCCCAGTGCTGTAAATATTCCATCATGCCAGGTATCCCCTCCTCTGAGGTTTAGTTACACTAAAATCATCAAAACTGGTGCTTGTGAGTGGTGACTTCTGGAGATTACAGGATGGGGTCCCACATTGGAGTGAGGAACTGCAGAGCCAGGTGAGTGCAGGTAGGAGCAGCATGGGTACCTCAGCAAAGCAGGTGGTTTTCCACCCTCTCTTCCTCCCCCTAAATGAAGACAGGATGGAATGTGCAAACCAGAAACACGTCCTTGCTAAAAAACTATTAAGTGTAAATTTCAATATTCTCTACCTCTAGATATTAGTGGGACTAATTTGAAAGGGAGATGTGGGAACTGCTAATTTAAATGAAATTTTAAAAAGAGCAATCAGTGTTTGATCTTCTATTAAATATTTTGCCACTTGTGCTAAAGAAACAGTTGGTAGTTTTTCTAGTAGAAAGTTGCCACTTTGCAGAGGAAAAACACATTTGACTGCGAAATGTACAGAAACGGTGACAGGAGCAGTCATGGTGGGAGCAGGGTGAAATCTGATCTTCAGTCTAACATGATTAACAAAGCAATTTATTTTTCATACGTGTATATGCAGGGGTTTTTTGTGGTTCTGTTTCAAAGCTTTGTTTGTGTTTCCAAATGGGGTAGAGGGTAATTTAGTGCAGAAGGATGGAAATGACCTCTGACTGCACCTTATCCTGTTGGTTTATATTCTGGTGCAGCAGTGAGTAACCTGGTAATATGGTGTATTTCACACCTCATTGCTGGCCATATTAAAAGTTTTTATCCTAATTCCTTAGTAAATATTAATGTACAGTATTCACTAGTATCTGTCTGTTTCATTTACTTTCCCCATTTTTCTCTGTAATTCCTTTTACTCCCTTTATTCTATGGTGATTCTAATCAAAGCCAAATCCAGTTGTTTTAATGATCAGTTTTTATTAGTCCTCCAGGCAAACTGCACTGCAGAGATATGACATTGGAGCCCAATATTATTGTGCCTCTACAGAAATGATTAATTTAACGTTTTTGCATATTGCAAGAATTAAAAACATAATAAATCAGCAGAGGTTTATTATACTAAGTGATGTATGTAACCTATTAGCCATTATGTTTGTTTTAACTGTTCAGTATTTGTCAAGATTTCTTAAAAATCCTCATTTATGGTCCTGATCCAAAGGCTGCTCAGGCTGATGTGTGCATTGCTGTGTTAGCTGACTGATCTCAGCTGCTCAGATATGAGACTGACAATAAAAAATATTTTTAAAAATACTAAGTTAAACCCAGAATTTCCAGAGATTTCGGCTGGGCTAAGACTGCCGGAAGTAAGTTTGGATTTTCTTAACAATGAGACCTGGTTAGTTTTTTTCAAATCTATGATAATAAAAGCTCCAATGTGTACATATAATGATACGTATTAGGGGATACTTGTTTCTCAGATCTCTGCTGTCAGGAGTGTTGTGGACAAAACCATTTGGACAAGTGGCTCTCATGTCATTCCTGTCACTGCAAAATGCAGGAGCCGTTGTCATGGATTACAGCACGGGACAAACTCTGATCCCTCCCCCAAAAAGCCAAAAGTTTTTACTCAAGTGCAGCCCCTCCCATTCCAGCAAACAGTGCTGGCAGCAGGAGAGGCGGAGGATAAGGGCTTGTCCAGCGCAGCAGCTCTCGGCAGCGATCTGAACCCACCCTCCTGGGGCCCATCTGTGCCCCGGGCGAGAGGGCCTCCTGGGCCAGGGAATCACTTTGGCAAACAGACACTGGTCATTCAGTTAAAGGTAGTCAGTGGTAGATTGAATAAATGTGCTGCATGTCACATGAGCAAACACAAGCCGTTGGGTGAGTCCCAGAGAAGTGAGCCAAGGCAGGACACGGTGACAGTCCCACCAGCCTGCCCCGCACGGCCAGCGTGGCCCAGAGGGGACCCCGGCAGGCAGGGCGGCACGAGTGACACTCGTGCTCTTGGTACTCTCATCATCCCAGGGAGGGCAAACACAACGTTTTCATTAGTTTTAGTTCCAAAATGTCTCCCAAACACCAGACTTCAGTAATGTTCCAGTGCTCCTGAAAGATCCCAAATGTGAGTGCCAGAGGGATGCTGGAGTGCAGCGAGTGGGACAGCCTGGCTGCTGCCTCACTGGCCACGGGGCAGCTGCTCACCCACCCAGCCCAGGGCTTGCTCAGAGGCTCTCACTGGTGTCTGCACCTTCTCTTGGCTTGATTTTTCCTTAAAAGCCCCTTTTGTTCAGTGGTGTTTGACAAGCCCTTCTCTCCTGTACTCACTGCTCCTGGCTGCCGCAGAGAGTGGCGTGTTCACAGAGAGAGTGGCATTTCCAAGGGATAGGGATTTGGGACCTGCCTGCCCACGTGTTTGAGAGGCTGATCTTGAAGGTTTGTTCTTTGAAGGCTCACCTTTCTGTGGCAGATGCTGAAGGTTCATTCTTCAGGAGCAGTGAGGAGACAGAGTGCTCCCCGAGTCAGCATGTGGTGTGGGATGGAGCAATGGGAGGGCAGGAGGAAAGGAGACAGCAGGAGAAGCCCAGGACAGTGAGAGAGAAGTGAACCTGGGCTCTGCCAGCCATGCTCTGAATGCGAACATGCAAAAAAGACACTGGTTTTTGGCAAGTGGAAGGAGAAAAAATGACTGAATCAGGATGTTAGATCTTTCCAGAAGCACCTGGGAGATGGCAGGACCCCTGCAGCCACCCCGGGGTCAGTGCACTTCATAAAGCCTGGAGCGAAGCTGAAGGGAAGGGCAGGGTTCCTCTTCCCCAGCCCAGCAAGAGGGAAGCCAGGGGTAACCCAACACCTCTGCTCACTGGGAAGGACAGGAAATCATCCAAAATGAGAGACAGCTTCTTGGGGAATTGTACGGGTTGATGAAGGACAGCAAGGCATCGAAAGGCACGTGCTGTAAAGAAGCCTGACTTGCTTTCCCTCTGGCCTGTCGTGTCCCCACAGCATTCTGGGGACAGGTGGAGGGGTGGGGGTGTGCCCAGCACAGGGAGGGAGGAGTGGGGCAGCCAGAGGAGTCCAGCTCCTGGGACATCTCCTATTGCCCTTCCTCCTTTCGCTTCCCCTCTCTCCTTTCTTTGCCTGCAGCACTGAGCTAACCCAGGTGAAAGCTGCCAGGAACTTTCTTCCATAGGCCTGGAAGAGCATCGGGGGAACCTGAAACTGCTCCTCCAGGTCTGAGAGGGGCAGCTCAAACGAAGGGAGCAGGTGAGAGGAGACAGTCAAGGCTGGGCTAGGAGCAGCCTGAGCTGTGACCCAGGAGGGGCTTGGGAAGCTGAGCTCCAGAGCTGCTGCTCGATGGGATGAGTAAAGCAGAGCTCGAGGACACGCAGTGGGAGCAGGTGTTGGTGGAGATGGGAGCCTGTAAAGTGTGTATGCGTACACATAGGTACCGTTAAGGACGCGGATATGAATTGTTCCAAACGAAGCTGAAGAAACAAATGAAGCGAAAAAAATTGTGTCTGACATAAAAAGACTTCAGTTTTACTCAAGGAAGGAAGCAAATGAAGCTTTTGAATACTGTTTTGTTCTCAAAAGTAGAAAGGAATAGGTTTTGGAGAGGTAAAATGAGCTAGAAACAACATATATGACATTGAGGCTTTTTTTATTGAATCAAACAACATTTGTTGAATGCTACAGAGAGAGGAAATGAAAAATCAAAAAGCTAATAAAATTACCTTTTATTCTAGGCTTTTTTCAACTTCAGGAACTAGCCAAAATTTTACTCTGTGGTATAGCATATCTTTTAAAGAAACATCCATTTATAATTCTAAAATTATGAGGAAATAGTCCAGCGGTTTATTCTTCTGTTATTAAAAGTGCGTGGCTTTTGCCTGCCTAAATTTGTCTGGTTTCATGTTCTGCCTCTGGGACTGTTGCACCTCTGCTAGGATGTAAAGCCTCTTCTTATCAGTTTCCCTTTCCCCAAGTAAGTATTTACTTGGTGATCAGACATGCCTAAACCTAATCTTTGATAAGCTAAATAAATTGAACTCCTTGAGACTGTCACTGTAAGATGTGTTTTCCCATCCTTTAATCAGTCTCAGGACTTAGAGCCATACAGAATTCATCACGCTGTCCCTTGATGTGTGAACACCAGTGCTGAATGTGGGATTTTGCTGGCTGCAGTGGTAATATAATTTATTTGGTTTTCCCCTGCTCTGTGCCTGAGCCACTGTGGTCCCTGTAGCCATAAAGCTGCTCGGGTCACGGGCTGCTGGGGTGCTGCAGTCAGGCTGGAGGCTCTCTCTGCCTGCTGCCAGGCTCCTCAGGTGATCCAGCACACCCGGAGCCTGGTGGGTGTTTCCCAGTGTCTGTTCTTTGCTATTTATCATGGAAATGATGCCCCAGACAGTTCTCACTGTGCTGATCTCAGCTCACGCAGACCATTAACCAGCAGAGATGGGGTTTGCCAGCATTGCTGTGCAAGTAGCTCTTCTGATTATATCAAAAGATGCTGCTCTAGCATCAAAACACTTCGGTTTTACTCAAAGAAGGAAGTGTTTGCTCTGTCAGCAGTTTCTAAAGACTTCTTTTCTTGCTTCTTCATGCTACTCTGTAGCTGCCCAGAAGGGCTTTGCACAGCAATGGACAGTCCCTCTGCACTGACCATGCTGTGCCTGCTGTGGGAATTCCCATTATAAAAACCCCTTCCCCACTCATAGACTGGAAGGAAGGAAGTGATTAGGTTTGTTTGTTTGGGGGCTTTTTTTGCTGGTTGGTTTGTTTTTCTTCTGTGGCATCAGGGGCTGGGGAGGGAGGAGGGGCTGGGGCTGTGGGGTCTAGGTTAAAAGGTAATTATTTTTGTAACAGAATTAAAACCTGAAATACATTGAACCGATTTCTAATACAAACAGGATCAGCATTAGCTTTTAAAGGATTGCTATTATCATTTCAGGACTGCAATGTGATTTAAACTGTAATAGATATTGATTTCTATATTAGTGTTCTTGCTCCTTGTATTGCGTTTCTGCTGCCATCTGCTAAAACAGGAATGGCATTTTTCACTTTATTGACTGGACAATGAGTTGGAATACTGTATTCCTGCATTCCCTGGATCACCAAGATGACCACATACTTACAGAGGCTGGGACAAGGCAGCTGCTGGGACACTTGCATTTTAAAGTTACAGGAAGCAATTAGTAAGTGTATATACAAATAACTCCTAAAGGGCTTCGAAATCACTTATGGAAAGGCAGAAATTTACTCTAAAGAGCGTCGCAGCTGTTCCACAGGACACTTAGTTTTAAAGGAGAAGTAATTACTGCAGCGTCCTGTGCTGGTGGTCTGAAGCAGCATGGGCAGGATTTCCCAGGCTGTCGGGTTGGCCGTAGCTGAGCTCCCACAACAGCAGCAGCAATCTCACCCGCGTGGGCAGACACAAGTGCTGCCGTGTGCTGGCAGCCCACAGATCTTCCTCCCCAGTTCAGACCAGCATCAGACTGGGACTCTCATTCTGCTCACTGAGCCCAGCCTAACCAACGTCACTCTGAGGCCTTCTCTCCTCTTTCCCAATTCCCACATCTGCCTTCTCACTCAGCGCTGCCCTCATACTCCTCCAGGGCAGTTGTCTGATGCTTTTGCCAGACACACGGGGGTCTCCTTTGACAGCTCTTAAGATCCAAGCTGTGGCTCAGTCCTGTGGCCCTGCCTCTTGTCTTTCACCCCCAGTGACGTGGCAGCTCCAGAGCAGGCTCCTGCCACATCTGCAGCCACATCTGGGACGCTCTCTGCTTCGCTCCCCGTGCTGGGGACGAGCTGCACTTTGTCACTTCCTCTCCTCAGCAGCCTTGCTGTGATCCCTGCCAGGGGAAGCTGTGCCCAGATAACAAATGTGCTGTTTGTGCTTTCTGTGGCACAGACAGGCTCTTTGTTGCTGGTGTCCCACGGCCCTTTGAAAAGGGCTGCCCATTCCCTGATCCTCTGCTTTCCCGTGCTGGACACTGCCCTTAGCTGCACGCAGAATATTGGTCAAATGGTGGTGGTGAGGTGCTCTAGAAATGAACTTTATTACCACACTGTTCAGAGTTGGAACACTCTGAAATGAAGTTGCCTCTTGATTATGACTTTTCCCAGAAAACTGATTTTGCCTAATGATGGAGAATGGTGTTAAGCAGTACTTAATTAGCATAAATTAAGTTTATCAGCAACAAATTCTGCTAGTGCCAAATAGTTAGGAGGTGTTTAATAGAACTGAAATTCTGAGAGTTCATCTTACACTACCTGAAGGTGCCAGCTAAAGGTCTGTGTTCTCCAGGGCATTCAGGAGTCCTCTGTCAAGTGTGCACCTGGTGGTGGCCTTAATTCAGGGTGAGCTGGCCAAATAGTTTAATTTCATGAAACAAATTTGTGTAGGAGAATTTTTTTATTATCTATTTTTTTAAAGTAAACACAGAAATTTATTTTAAAATTTAGAATCAGAATATACGAGTATAAGGGTAGTTTAATTTTGCCAGAGATCTGTCTCTGGCAAAAAACCCTTGCAAATGTGTAACTGACAATTCCCTTGGTGTATTCTCACAGTTCCTGTCAGTCTGTATCCTAGGGACTTCCTAGGATTGCTTCTGTATTATGAGAAACTTTATTTTAAATTTTTCTCCCTTTCTAGTCACTCTGGGACAGAAATCAGAGTCTATGACAAAAGCCTAAAATTGAAGACAGTAAATTTTTCACCTTCTGTCTACGTTTCCTGATCCCCGAACGCTCCATTTCTCAAACTTCATTTGCATTATTGCACGTGGTTAATGACAAGGGTGAAACACCCAATGAGTGAGACTCACCATGTTCCTCCTCACCAAGCACTGGGGGACAGGAATTAGGAGCTTTGGGAAAGGTTCTGTTCTGCTGTGCCCACCCAGCTTGTCCACATCAGGCTGCTGTTACTGACCCCACATGGAACAGGGAGCTGGAGGAAGCAATTCCAGAAAAAAATGGGACATCCCAAAAATATCAGTCATAGGAAGTGTAGAAGCAAACGAATTTAAATACTGTGTACTTGGTATACAAAAAATAAATAAGAAATGGTGTGGCTTTTGGTTGCATTGGTTTCTTGGGGTTTTGTATTTGTTTTGGTTTTTTGTCTTTTTTAATCTAAGAAAGATAAAAATCTTTGTCTTAAGACTCTTATAATTTCTAAGCTGCTTAGAAAGGTCAGGGAGAGGCCATCCCACGAGCACCACACCTTGCTCCATGTGTCAGGAGTTCTGCTGGAAGGAAGGAAGGAAGGGTGTCTCTGCATCTGTAGGTAGGAACTTGAGTTTGAGCGTGAGTTCAGTGCCAGGGGAACACAGCCCTGGGGCAGAACCGGGGTGTCATCTAACGAACAGCATAAACCCACAGGATTACAAACAGGGAGTGTGGTTTTACTTAATTTGTCACTGTGTTTTTGGGCAGACTGGGTCTAAATTTGGTCTCCTTCCATGCTGTGCTTACCTAAAGCAGCCTGATCTATTCCCTGGTCAGCTCTAACCGTGCTGGTTCAAGTTCCTTCTGCAGCTTCTGTCTTTTTTCCTGTCCTTTTTTCGTCCTGACTTAGACTAAAAGCCTTAGTGTACCAAGTCTGAACTTTGCTCACCTTCCACGAGGCTGGCTGCAGCAGTCTGCTGGCATTACCACAGTCCCTCTGGCATTCTCTGAATAAATCCCCTATTTGTTCTTCAGATTAGGAGCAGGTTTTTTAACTCTGTGTTTGTAAAGCACATAAGCTTGATGCTTTTTTAGCTCAGGACTCGGCCTTGTGGCTACTATTAAAGATTGCTTGGAGCTCTGTGTGGGTAGTAAATAACTTGCCCATGTTTGCTGTGAAAGCTTCTAATTTATAGGCAAATATGTGAGTAATTCACATTTGGATTTTTAAGCAATTGATTCAAGTTCAGCACAAAGGGAGTGCATGGAGGCAGCTGAGCACTACGTGTGTTTTTGCACCTCTCCTTGAACGTATTCTCCAAACGGGGAACGTCTGCAGCTGCTGCTTTGGGGTGGGGGAGTTTGCTCCTCACACAAAGCAGGCTCTGGCCCTGAGCTGCGTGGTTGGGGTGTGAGCAGTGTGCCACAGACCTGGGGCGAGGGGGTGGGTTTTGATCCTCTCTGCTTTGGGCCGTGTCAGAGTCTAACGAAGCCCAGCTCTTCAATTTCTCCGGTCCCCAGCAAACAGCTCCGCTTCCCCAACCATGGCAATATCTCCTCAAGCCCCTTATGGGAGGCTAAATGAAGATTCTTAGAAAACCAGGATTGCTGTTACATTATGGCATAAATCCTTAACACTCTGAAGATGTTTTCGTGGCCAGTTGCTGTAATAAAAGAGGGCCTCACAGTCCTCCTCTGCATTTGTTCTCCCATATGCAGGCTGGGAATGGAGAGGCAGAGAAAACGGTTCATTTTTCCATGGCTACAGGGAAATCTTTCAGGGGCAGGGGATGGAATGCACCTCCTGGGAATTCCAGGCTGAGGTCCTTGCCCTGCAGTATGGCCGGGCACTGTGTGCTGTGTCACAGAGCTCAAGTGTAGCTCCTGTTGGGTAGCTGCTGCTGAAACAGAGCCTGCAGTTGGGAATGTTTATCATCCTGCTCATAATGAAGCCATTACACTGCAGTCACAACTCTGAATTGCAGCTAATAGATTTTCATTTTGTTTTCTCAGTTAAGTCATATTTGATAAATGCAGAAACGTGTAGGGAGCAGCTTATCTCAAGTAGACAGTTTCTCTTTAAATGGGTGGCTCGAATGTGCTTTGCATGAGGATTTTTGGAAAGAAAAAAGGGATTCTGCAGGAAATCTTTACAGATATTAAATGGCAAACCCAGAGTATCCACTTGCTGAGTACAAGTCTTCTCCCTTCTAGGGATGTGTTAACTTGCAGCTGTTGAAGATAAACACTATTTTCTTTGTGCATGTGTACCTGTACTCCTGTACTTGGACTTGTATGCAAAAATTCTATAGTATTGGGTATGTAATCCTGTGCAGTGCATTCTGTGGGGTCGAAAAGATAGGCTTTAATGGATCTTACTCAAATTCTTTAATAGGAAACAAACAAAACTCCATTACTTGCTTCTCAGCAGACAAATGCATTAAGGATGTAGTTTTTCTCTAACTTAGTACCTTTTTCTCTTATTTTGAGCTGAAGTGGAACAGGGTAGTCTGGGAAATGACAGCACCAGCATGTGGTGTATCTTTGCACTGAGTTGTCCTTCCAGAATTACACTGAAAAAGTTCTTGGTACAAAGTACCTCGACATATGTTATACAAGGAGCTGGAGGTAAATTTTATTTTATTTTTTTTTAAAATCCTGGCTTCAAAGGTTCTTAGCAGAATTAAGCCAGCATTCCTCGATAGACAGAAGCTAAGCCAGTCTCTCAGCACTATCCTGGGCAACTTCGTCAGCACTTTCAAACTTCGAGGCCAGAACGCAGCCACGCAATCTGTGTTTGGGGCGAATTTTCAAAGGACTTTTCTAGCTGCAGACAGGGTTTTCAGGAGTACCCAAGCACATCCGCCGCAGACTTTTTGCAGCAATGGTAGAATCATGAAGAAAACGCCGTCCACGGGGCGTCTCAGCTGGCATTAATGTGGGAGGTGCTGAGGTGCCGCGTTGGCAGCGAGCGTGGCGCGGCCGTGGGTCCGTCCCGCGCGGGGAGCCTCGAGCCCTTCCCAGAGCCGCCCTTCCCGGGGCGGGCGCGTGGCAGCTTGCAAATCAGGCCCTGTGCGTCTGCCCTGGCCCCGTGCCCAGCGCTGGCTGCACAAGGCAAGTCCCTGAATGCTGTCAGCCGGATCAAAAGGCTGAAGTGTTTCTGTCACAGCCACCCCTCTTTGGCGACAATTGCCCCATTGTTGGGGATGCTCTTGTCGCCCTTTTTCTTTTTGCCTCTCTCCACTTTTGTCCCCTCCATTTGCCTTCTGGGCCTTCTCCTCTCACCCCTGTGCTACCCCATGTGCTTTCCCAGGATTTTCTTTCTCAGTGCTTTCCTGTGCCTCTGCCGCTTGTTTCTTTGCTGGAATTCTCTCTGCCGTGGTTCCTGCTGCAGGAGATGAGTTTGGAAAGCACATCTCTCCTTTTCTGGGCTTTGGGTTTCCTGTGCCTTCACCCACGTGCCACATTTGCGCTCTGTCCAGCTTCTCCTTTGCCCTGTTCCCGTGGCTGTGTGTCTGCAGGCTGCTGCCTTCTGTCCGTCTGTCCCTCCCTCAGTGACCACCACCGGCCCCAGGCTGTCTCCTCCAGCTGACCTTCACCCCAGCCCAGCCCAGACACATAAAACAAAATTAGCCACCATCACATATTTTGATAAACAAGGCAGCCAGCAGATTGTGTAAACTGTGAGCTGTGCACCTACAGTAATATGACCTCAGACCATTAAAATCACATACTTTGGTCTGGTTTAGGATTTGTATATAAATGTTGTACAGAGACACTTTATTAGAGCTTAGTGAAGCAAAATCTGGTCTTTTATTTCCATAGTACAGGGCTTAAGAAAAAGGAATTAGAAGTTTGAGAGAGTGTTTGTTGAAAGTCTTGATGAATTACACAAGGTCAGTCTGTTTATCAGAGCACTGTCAACTTTGTAAGACTAAATGACGGGAAAAATGCACTTGGTGAAAAATCCCCCATTGTGAAAAAATTTATTAATCTCTTAAAATGTTCTTCCAAATGTTTTGTTGGAGCAAGACATACACAAAATCGACCTTTGGAGGATGTTGCTGTGAACTTGAGAGAGCTCTCGCTTACCTGAGAGCTTCTGCAGTCACAGACCATTACTTCACATTGCAGTGCTGCTGAGAGGAAAAGGGCACATGTTAAGTTCAAGTAGATGGTCTGAAAATTGTGGTGAATGTTTTCAGCAGATTCTTCAACTGAAGTTGCATTTCTCTGTGTCTGTGATGGTAAAAGTAAACAGCAGTTGCCTTGTCAGAGCCGTACGGTTTCTCCTCCTCAAAAACTGCCAGCATGGGCTTGCAAAAGGGCACTGTTTCCCCAGGCAGCTTGTTGAGTCAGCTGCTGCTTCTGTGCCAGATTTGTGTCTGAACTCTGAACCCCTGCTTTCTAGGTCGCTGGAGAGCAGCAGTGAGGGAGGACTGATGTGTTAGAGACGCTTTGTTGGCGTGCCAGCCTTCAGAAACGTACGGGCACAATCCTGACAGGTGCTGAGACCCCGCTGGCCTTGCTGGCCGTGGGGCTGATGCCTCTAAGGACAACCTGTTTGCTTCCAGCCTGCATGTCCTGGGCAGGAACGTGTGTGAAAGCATCAGGCACGCTCGGGGGGTGCTGCTCAGCCCCTTTGAGATGTGCTGTGCTGCTCTGAGGTTCTGCTGCTCCCACAGCGATGTCCAGCCCGTCACGGGCACACACAGCGGTGACAAACTGAGAGTGGCAGAGAACAGCCACCTCCTCAGTAACAAGGGAGAGAAAAGTTGGCTGCCTGAAAAGAAAGCATGCAAAAGTCCTAGGAATTGTATATTCACACCCAAAAAAATCCTAAAATCTTTGATTCAAAGCTAAGTGGCAAGAGTCTTTTCAGTGAAGCCAGTAAAGCTGGCTTGAAACAAAATAAGAGGTGATTCAGCCTAAAACTCTCCAACCCTTCTTTTCCTTTCCTCATACAACACAGGCACTAACATTTGTAGGGAGTGCAGTCAAGAGCTTTTTATTTCTGTGTAGAAGTTAATCTTGTCCATGCAAATAGTTGGAACTGCAATATTTTATGAGCAGTTGTTTTGCCCTTTCCGTGGAATTCAAACTTTCTTTGTGCACCCCCATTTTTTTCATTAATTCTTCTGTTTCATTAAGAGTAGCTTCCTGAGACTTCAGACCCATCCATCCATTTTCTAATGATGACATAAGAGCTGTACTGTCAGCAGCAAAACAAAAGTAAACATGTCTGAGACAGTTACTTGCTTGGATTTAAGTAAAATACCCCCTTTCCAAGGAAGCCTTCTCTTTTCACTTGTACGAGTGCCTCTGGCACTCAAAGGTGGATACCTGAGCCCAGAACAACCTGTTCTGGCTTTCCATGAGGATCACTTTTCTGCTGGAATTGCTCACACCAACTGTGGGGAGGAAATTCAGGTGCTGAGGGTCAATTGCTCTATGATTTCCTTCTTAGAATCGATCGCTTGGATCCCTTCTCCAGCTTTTGTACACAGACATTATATTAATCCGCCGGCACGCTGGCCGGGCTGGGGGGGCCGCAGCTTGGTCCAGGCGTGTCCCACACAAAGGTAGAACGCCCCGGGGCACCTCGGTGCCTCGCTAGCCAGCCTCCCAGCCCGTGCGGTGCAGGGCACGGAGCCCAGCGTGCCTGGGGCTTGTGGATAGCCCAGGCGTGGCCAGAAACAAATGAGCAGAGGGGGCCCTTCGACCGATGTTCCAAGGGTTTATTGTCGAAGCTCCCTCGAAGGGGACCGGATACGAAGAGGACAAGTTAAGAGACTGAGGGGCTTTTTTAAGGGATACAGGGAAGGGGGCAGGGATGGCATAGGTCCCTACCTATAGGAAGAGGAGGAAGGCGGGACAGGTCAGGATGTCTTTCCTTAGGGGATGCAAGGGGCGTCTGTCAACTGTAGACCGAACTGCCCCTCAGGAATCCTAGGACTTCAAAGGCAGAAGCCATCTTCACAGAATGGGGTTTTACTCTGTGGTACCAGCCCACCAAACCTCTGTTTCTGGGCTCAGTGGCCCCCTGGTTGGTTCATTCACCGCAACATCACATGGCCAAGTTTCATCTTCCTCAGGAGATTAAAGCGCCCAACCTCAGAACTCTGGGAGGAAACAGCGCCATGTGCTGAGCCCCTTTTTCCTCCCACAAGCCTTCCAAGCAGTCCTGGTGGCCGTCCCTGTCACAGCGTGAGAGCCAGAGGTGCAGCCCCGTCCCCAGGGAGCTGCGTGGCTGTGACCCAGCCGGGAGAGCCGGGGCTGACGGGGTCATGGCTCCGAGGGGAGGGCAGCCGTCACCGGAGCCTGGTGACACCAATTCACTCGTGTCACCGCGGGCTGTCTCCAGCCTGGAGAGCCACAGAGAGACCCCCTGCCCACCTCCTGCCTTCCCAGAGCTGGGCAGTCCCGGTGAGGGCTTGTGTGGGAGGCTGGCTGTGGGGTGGCTGCTCATTCGGGTGTGTGCAGGGACAGAGGGACAGGTGGGACAGAGCTCTGTGTCACTCCCAGTGTGACCGTGTGGAGACAACCCAGCAGCACCTCTGCAGGGGAGTGACCTGCTGCTGTCTGGCTCTCCAGCACTGGGACAAGCTGTCAGGAGATTCCTCTGGAGCTGGCAGTGATGCCTTAGGATTTTAGCTTTTATATTTTCATATATCTGTAATCCTGCAATTCTTTAGTGTGTAACTCTGAGCTCCATACAGAGTGTTAGCTACTGCTTTTCCCATTTTGGTCAGGCACAACAATTCCTCTCCAGGCCTGAGACTCAAGGACACCTCACTGTCTCAGGCCCCGAGAAATAGAAACAAAAGTGAGTTGAGGGGAGCAAACTGAGAGAATGGGACTGCACTGCCGGAAGCTGGAATTGGACTATTAACCTCTGATATGGACAAAACTTCTATCTGTCCCAAAAACGTGTGGCTGTGTCCATCCTGGGTGCAGTCTCCGTGAGACTCCTGCCCTGCCCAAGGTGTGCCCTGTGAAGGCCTTTCAATAAATCCCTGCCCTTTATCCTTTCACTCTGTCCAGCCTCTGCTCCAGGTCAGCCTCTCCAAGGCATCAGCAGAAGCTGATTCGTGGCAGGTATGTCCTAAAATGACCAGACTGTCCCTATTCAGCAGGGCATTGAAGTGTATCTCTTTGATGTTAATAGAATGTAAATATTGACCTGAGGTGTTCGGTGCAGTAAGAATTTTAATTAAAATATGCTTTCTTCGGTAATGTGGCTTAGATAAAATCAAACTCTTGGACAACTTCAGCAAGGAAATGGTTCCCACAATATTTGTAAATATGTGGTGGAACTGTTTTTGATTTTTAGAGCAGATGCAAACTTTATTTTCTTGTTTTCACTACATTAGCAAAACTCTGAAAAAAAAAAAACTTTGGAAAAGTTTTGTATTGCCTTCATTCATTCATTCAAGTTTATCATCACTTTGATGTCTTTTACAACAAAGAACCAAATCCATGAGATACTTTGGTGTATTGATGAATGTTTGCTTTCAGTTGAAAAGTAATTAAGACTTCTCAGCTAGCGGGTCTATTTACATATAGTAAATGTGCTGCAACAATATTTTCCTGTCAAGGCAAACTATTTAAAGAAAACACAGAAGTTTTAAGGCATCAAACTTTCCAAATTTCCTTGAGGCTTCATAAGCCTTAAGGCTTAGAAATTCCTAGAAAATGGGAATTTTCTCTTAGAAGTTTGATATAAGCATTGAAGAATTACACCTCCCTACATATGGAATTACCTTTAACAAAAAATACAGAATTTATCCCCTATTAGTAGAGAAAAGTAACCTTTTGATCAAATGTTAACATGAAAAATATGGAGGGAGATTCAGTAAGACCCTCATCAATCATCACCAAACACCAAGAATCTCTCCTGTGCTTTTTCTGTTCTATTTTTTTCTGTTCTGTTTTTTAAGGAGGAGAAAGATTAGTTCATAGAAACCTTTCAGTGTCAGTCCCTCAGGATTAATCTGTTTCCTATGCAGAAGGATGTAGGACATACTTAAAGAACTGGGTTGACTTGTCACTGTAGCATCTACACTTACACAGTGATTTTATTCCCTCACCAACCTTGTGAAGAAGATAAATCCCTTCCGTAGTGCTGGTAGTGGGATGCAGAAGAGATTAATTTACCAGATTGTGCCTGTGACTGGAGCTACCCCTGGCTGAGCCAGAGGCTCTGCCCTACTTGTCTTGTCCCCACAATCCACAGACATAAGAACGACCTATGGGTTGCTGTCAGACACTGTTGGGACACAGCACATCTCCTGTAGTCTCCCTGGGAATGTTCACCACGTCGTTGGAAGAGTCTGGCCTTTATTTCACTGCTGCTGTGCAATCATTTACCAAAGCAGGGCAGGAGTTAGTGGATCACAGCAGTGGGGTCCAGCCAGGCCAACAAACTCCCTGTCACCACGCACTCCTTCTGAGCAGGCCCTGAAAGGAGTGTTCCCTCAAACATGCCTTGAATGTTTGATGTTTGGTTTGAAGCAGCTCTGGCGATTTGCAAGGCTGATTCCCTTAGTAGCTGGCAGGAGGAGGTGCCAGTTAGGGATGTTTGTTTGGGGAATTGCTTTGCTTTGAAGTCTGATTTTCTAGGGCAGTGTTTGGGGTACAGGGAATGTTTCTAGGGAGAGCGAGTTTCCAGTCCTTTTGCGTGTGTTCTGTGGCCTTGTTGGTGACATGCCCGTGCTGGGTCACAGCTTCCTTCTATCAGAGGTGTCATCTTTGGAAGCAGGTCTATCACACAGCACCCTTTAGATCCTTCACAGCCTGGCTTTTCTGTGCTTCCCAGGCAACACTGAAGCAGACGTCACCCAGAGATGATGCTCTCCCAATTTACAGGACTTCTTGTCACCTCTGTGCCCAAAGACTTGTGAGAGAACGACCAAAGTGCTGCCTTTCATGGGAAATTACAGATAAATCACAACAGAGAGGGCAGCAAGCAGGGAAGGGAGCAGTGGGGCTTCTCAGCTGCAGCCCCCTTGTGTGGTTCACCTGGGCTGGCAGTGCTCCTGTGGCATGTGGAATTGTGCAGGGTGACACTTCCCAGTGCCCCTTCCCAGTGCCGCTTCCCAGCTGGGGGTCAAGCAGCAGCGTTAGAGGTGCGTGTGTTGTGTTCTGCTGTGCACTCACAGGTCTCATCCCGTTAATCCTCGAGCTCTGGGAACACTGTGCCAGTGTGAGTTATTGCAGCCCATCACACGGAAAGGGATGTGTGAGCTACCGGGGAGGAAACCATTGATGTCAAGTCAAGCTCCTGATCAGTTCATTTCTAGTGAAGGCTCGTCATCCAGGCAAGCTTGCTCTAGAGGGAGATGGCAGATTCAGGACAGAATATAATCCCTGCTATCAAATGGTAATTATGAGAGCAAATACCTGTCTGTACTCATTTTGAGCTGGAAGCTGAGCAGGTAACACCACTGTGCACGATGTTGCCCAGGGAATACAGAGAACTGCAGGATCTCATAACATCTTTACTTAAAGGCCGTAGAACTGAGAGGTGCTCTGCTTCACAAATGTGTTCATTTCTGAGCCAGACCAAGATGCAAATTATATTTCTGATACAGATAAATAAGCAATAGATGTTCTAAATGTGGATGATTTGAGGATTTTCTGCCTGGTGGCACAATCCCACAGGAAACTGAAACCCACCAAGGTTTCTCACGGGGACAGCTCGTCACGCTGGGGCACAGCCCAGGTTGTTCTCAGGGGTATTTTGGTATCTGCGCTTCTCCTCCCCATTGTCCCCGTTCTTTTCCTGCTTGGCACCCTAGGTTATACTTCAAGAAGGATTAAATGCATTGGAGCTTCTTACTGGAGGATTCTGAAGGTTTATTTCCCCACAGGGACTCTTTTGAACTGATAAGTGACTACTTCAAGAGGGAGGAAAAAAAATCTCCTTTCGAATCTCTTTTATTTTTGAAGTTCTGTTAAAGGACCGGACTCTTCTGTGCTCTCTTTTGTGCTCATGCATAACACAATGTGATACCTATCAGACTGCATAGAAAAGTTGCTGGGTACAAGCAAAAAGTGCCCTCAGCTTTCCTCTCGACAATGTTTTTAACTTGGAGCAAGTCACAGGCCCTTATTTCTCCCCAGATCATTCCAGGCAGCTCTCCAGTAAAAATAAGTAATTCATATTTTGAGATGCCAGAAGTCTCAAGGGAAAGATTTTTCCATCAAGCCTTTCTTTTGATTTAGGCATTGCTCCCCACGTTTTCCTCTCTCTTTGGTTTGCCACTTTGTCACCAAATGAAGTCACCTAGGAGGAAAGAAGCAGAAGATTATCAAGGGATGGGGCTGGGCATCACGTGAAGTTCTGTAATTCCTTTGCTTCTGGAGTGCAAAGAAGCACGTAACCATTCCAGGCAGGGGCAGCCATCCCAGTCCTCGTCTCTGCTGT
>VWPU01009985.1:0-65303 GCA_013398955.1 Callaeas wilsoni | reverse complement strand
AGCTCCAGCCGTTCCCTGCGTCCTTTCCCTGTCACAGGGAGCAGAGATTGGAGTTGTCCCTCAGGAGGAGCTGCAGATCCTGATGAATTCTGCCCTCAGGCTCCTCTTGTCCAGTTGAAGAAACCAAGTGCCCTCAGTCACTCCTTCTGTGGCCCCTCCAGACCCTATAACCTTCTTGCACATGACCCCAGATCTCCTTTCCTTCCTTAGGAGTTAATGGCAAAATTCAGCCCAAGGTACAACACTATTGAGGTATTTCACCGCCTCAATCCACCATTTCCTCATCCTAGGAAGGTCAGAAAGTTAAGGAAATTATGAAGAAACATCTCTGGAAGATTGCAAACCCAGACCTGGCTGTGATTTAATTATGCAAATGTGTAATCCAAACTTTTTTTTCATTTACTCAGGGAAAAATATCTATAATTTAGGTACTATCAGTTTTTCTGTCTGCTGAGGGTCTGAAAATGCATCTAAACATGTCCTGCTGCTGTTACGATCTGAAACTCAAATGCCAGCACTGTCATGGGTTTGTCTTCTGCTTCTGGGGCGGAGGTGCAAGGTAGAAACCTATTAGGAAAATAGAAAAATTCGGGGGTTTGTTACTCCCTGTAGACTCCAAGAGGCTTCCTCGTCTGTCTTGGGCTCTAAGCTGGACTCTGCTCCTGGGCAGTTTTCCTGCTGAAGAAATTCTCCTCTCTAATATTTGTTACATGTTCAGATGATTTGTTGCTGAAATAATGAATGGAAATATTTTGTCTAATCTATTTGGGTTTTAATTAGCAAGGAAAGAATTTTTTAAAAATGCACCAAAAAGCTCTGTGAAAGTCAGGAACACAAAGAGCATGCGAAACTGTATCTCTGATTTCAAACTCAGGATGGTCTTAGAATTCAAACAAACAAAAGGAACATTTTTTAGTTTTCACTGGGATTTATTTTCAATGAAAAGGCACTGTTCATTGGGTAAAGCAGAAACAATGCTGTGCCCAGATGAATCTCAAACAGTATCATTAAAAATAATTTTCTCTGTGTGTGGGGATGTAAATTTTCTGCCTGTATTGAGCTGTTTAGCAACTGGATATAGAAGAATCTTCTTCAGCAAGTTCTGCAAATCCTGTAGACTTTGGGATCAGGATATGTACAGCTCCAACCAGCCTCCCAGTAATTTTCCATCAGCATTTTATACCTATCCCTCTTGTCCCTCTTGGAGATTTTCCAGTTGAAGCCTGGATCTGTTAATATGCCCCATCTCATCAGCACAGGTTGTCTCTGCACTTTCACCTGCCTCATTTTTCTATGGACTTTTCACAGCCCTATAATACAAAGTTATTTATTTGTGACATAACCTAGCTGAATCCTCCCTAAAACTGTTGGGAGGGGGTGGTGGGGAGTAAGAATTTGGGGTTTGGTTTTCTGTTTGCTTTTTTTCCCCTCCCATTTGTTGGTGTTTTGAGTTTAGTTGGGTTGTTTGGTTTTTTTCCATAGAGGGGCTGGAGCATGTCCAGGCAAGGGAACGGGGCTGGGGAAGGGGCTGGAGCCCCAGGAGAGGCTGAGGGAGCTGGGAAAGGGGCTCAGCCTGGAGAAAAGGAGGCTCAGGGGGGACCTTCTGGCTCTGCACAACTCCCTGACAGGAGGGGGCAGCCAGGGGGGTCGGGCTCTGCTCCCAGGGAACAGGGACAGGATGAGAGAACATGGCCTCAAATTGTGCCAGGGGAGGCTCAGGTTGGATATTGGGAAAAATTTCTTTACTGAAAGGGCTGTAACGCATTGGAATGGGCTGCTGAGGGCACCTCTAGAGGTGTTCAAAAATCAAGGAGACCTGGGGACATGGTTTAGTGAGCATGGGGGTGCTTGGTCAAAGGTTGGAATTTGAGTTCTTTTCCACCCTAAATGATTCTCTGATTCTTTCCTTTTATTCCTGCCAACAGCCTTTCCCCTTCAAATTCCCCACCAGAAAACTTTCCTTCCTTCATTCACACCTCTTACACAATAAAGGCAGCTTTCTCCAAAAGACTATGAATAGAATTTTCCCAACATTCACACAGATATGTGCAGGAGTAGACAAAAGAAATGAAGAAAAACAGACTGAAACAAAGAAACAATGTGTGATACAGCTAAACCTGCACTAACCCTGTGTTTAGAGAACATTCAGCCCCTTTTTGGAGAGTGCTCTCTTCAGTTTCTCTGGCTGATGGCAAAACCTCAGCCTCACATCCCCAAGGTAGGTGCTGTTCCCTTTCTTTTGGTGCCTCTAACCCCTGACTTCCCATTCAGCGGAGTGTCGTCTGCTGCTTTTCACTCCTCTCCCTTAGGGGAAGAGCCACACAGCTGCACCTATTGAGGAGAAGGATTGTCCCAAGAAACAGGCAGGCTTTACAGTTCTTTTCAGGATTCTCTTCAGCTGGGTGTACAGCTGAAGATTTATTTTTATTCCCTGTATTCCCTTCACATTCTATTTTTAAATCAGCATCACTTCATTTGAGAGCTCTTACCCCTTGTTCTAAGCTGAAGGGTGTGTTTGTGATGCCAAGGGATTCCCTGGACAGACTCATCTCAACCTCCTTTACCATCTTAAAAACGCAGAAACTCCTCCCAGACTGCTTTTCTGCTCTAAATCAGAGAGGATTTAATAGACTTTTTAAGCTGACCTCCCTGAATACAAAAAGCAGCACATTTACATGTTAAACAGCTCAGAAAGGCTTTCATTGTCCCAAAAATCTCTTCCTGAACCACCTACTCAAACGAACAAGCTTTCTGGAAATCTAAAAGCCACTTCTCATCGTGCAGATATCTTAAAGTTAGTTTGCTGTTTTCTACTTTTCTTCTCAGGTCTGAGGATGTTGTATTATACAGGCACCTGGCAGAACAGGGGAATTTCTGAAATATACCAGGCTGCTCCAAAATCTATCATTTATTAATCACTGTGCCTTGTGCTTTTGCAGCCCGAGCCTCTTCAGAAGCAGATTTTCCTCTTTTTTTGTAGTATTTTGTATCCTGCAGCAGGAGTGGAGTCAATCAACTTCAAGCAATGCTGACACTACCGAACCAAAAGCACTACATCAAAACAGGGAGATTTGAGGGCAAGGTTGCTCTATGAATACACGAATAATAAACTCCAGCTGTGTCCTGCCAGTGGCTACATCAGCTACACAATCTGTTTTATTGCTTTGTTTGTTAGTTCAGGCCTTTGCTGTGTCTGAGTGGATCTGAAATCAGCCTTACATGGCTAAATTGAAGGGCTAGCCTATGGAAAGATTTCCATCTCCAAGATGGAAGATCTGTAAACATAAAGGACTGGATTTCAATGGCTAAATGAGTAAAAGATATCTCTTTCTTCAGAAAAACTTCACAAACCAGCCTCTACAAACCTCCTTTGAGGACTTTTCAAAAGATGTAATGATCTGCTGCTTCTGGACATGGACAGATCTGAATATCCATCAGCTTCTTCCCTTTTAGCCATTGCTCATGAATATGGATAAATCACAGAATCCCAGATTGCTTTGGGTTAGAAAAGAATTTAAAGATCATCTCATCCCACCCTCCCGCCATGGGCAGGGACACCTTCCACTAGCCCAGGGTGCTCCAAGCCCCATCCAGCCTGGCCTTGGACACTTCCAGGGATCCAGGGGCAGCCACAGCTTCTCTGGGCACCCTGTGCCAGGACGTCCTCCCCACCCTCACAGGGAACAATTCCTTCCCAATATCCCATCTAACCCTGCCCTCTCGCAGTGGGAAACCATTTCTCCTTTTTTGCTGCAGAGCTGGGTTTCTTTTCCAGGAATGTTCATATGTTATTCCAAGTGCCCACTGGAAAGTTCCTGGAAGGTGTATGTGGAATTGCCGACCCCTGCTCGTGGTATCTGTGAGACGTAATGATAGAATAGCACTGAAACATTCAGGATGAGCATAACAGCTGTTAATCCATGGGTTTTGTTTGTTTGGATTGAAGATAGATTGTTCACATAGCATAGTACAGATAAAAGAACAAGAGACTGAACAGAAGAGGGAAAATCACATTAAACTCTCACATCAGTATATGAACTTTGAAAGCAGCTTCAGGAAGTTTTGTTTTGCCTGGGTTTCTCAAAAGAGCTTTTTTTTAAACAGGTGGGAAAATCAAGCACCTGGAATATGCATTGTACACCCCAGGGATGTGACTGTACCTCCTTACAAATCAGTTATTTCTATTTCTCACAGGTCCTATTTCCTGCTGTCCTTCAGAGGTTTTCCCTGTGCTGGCAAATGTTGGATTAGCTGTCACAGCCTTTGCCTCTGATAATTCAGGACTCACTGGAAAAAATGAAGTGAGGGAAGCAAAAAGCCCCTCATCCATTCCTATTTTGACCCATTAAAATCACTTCTCTACCAGGAGTTATTTTCATACCCTGGAAGTTCACAGGCCCTGACATTTAAAGAATCCCAGAATCCCATACTGGTTTGCGTTGAAAAGGACTCTAAAACTCATCCAGTGCCACCCCCTGCCATGGGCAGGAACATCTTCCACTAGCCCAGGTTGCTCCAAGCCCTGTCCAACCCGGCCTTGGACATTTCCAGGGATCCAGGGGCAGTCACAGCTTCTCTGGGCACCCTGTGCCAGGGCCTCACCACCCTCACAGGGAAGGACTTCATCCCGGTATCCCATCTAACCCTGCCCTCCGGCAGTGGGAAGTCATTCCCTGTGTCCTGTCCCTCCAGGCCCATGGGAAGAGTTTCTCTCCATGTTTCCTGTCAGCTCCTTCAGGCACCAGAAGACCACAATTACTCTTCTCCAGGCCGAATGTGGTCCAAAGAAAAGGAAATCTGAGTTCAGACTCCCACTGGAATGGGACCCACACTCGTTTTGTTGTGCTGATGAACTGCCACCACAAGGTGAAGTCAGCCCTGCGGCAGCACTGCAGGATTGACACCTCCAGGTTTGGATCAGTACCTCCAGATCGAGACACGGATTTCCTCCAGCTGTCAGTTTGAACTTTCAGTCCTCACTGCAAACTGGGATTTAACTGAGATTTAACTCTCTCTGCAGCCACACATAGCCCTGATGAAGCTCTTCATCTTTCTTCCTGAGCCATTTGTCACCTGATGTGTCCTGATCTGACTGCTCCACAGCCAAGAATCTTCTTCTGAAAACTTTGCATTGTTTGATTGAGCAGAACCCCAGAGCACTTCAGAGAGTTTTATAAAGCCCACAAAGCCCTGGCAGGCGTGGTGGTTTCACACTCACCAGGTCTATCATCATTTATAAGCTGCCTGCCTTCAGTTATGATGGAAATTGTCATTTTAGGCTTCATCTCAAGCTCATGGAATGTCTTAAAGCGTAACTAACACAGAAATGCAACTTGTCTTATGACTGCTAGGAGTGGGAATTGCTTCCTTGCTCTGTGTTGCCTCAAATATCCCTGTAATGATCATGGTGCAAACGCTGATAAACAAATGATCACATTTCCCCTCCTCCCAGCAATGTTTCAATCTGAATTCAAACTCACTTTTTTCCCTATTTAGGGGAGAACAGCTTCCCCTATCAAACAGGCTGACACTGACAATTATTGCCAGTGTTATCTTCACACTCATGACAGAATTTGGCTGGAGATTTCATCACTGCTGGAAAAGAGGAAGACAGACACTGGGGATCCTGGGCTTTTACAGCATCCTCGCAATGATTTACTGCAATACACTGAATTTCTCCACTTATTTTGGTCGTTTAAACTAAGCAATGAGCTGGTTGCACATTCATTTTAATCCTTTAATTTTAATAAAAAGCAGTTAATAGAAGTGTTTGAGAAAAAAAAAATCTCTTTTCTTTGGAAATATCTTCTTGGAATATTTTGAATATCTATTGAATAGTAGCTCACCACCTTTTACAGTGAAGAGAGAGGCAGGATCACCTTGTCTTGTGTGATTGTTTATTCATTGCTTTGTTCCCACACTGGGAATTTTTCCTAGCTGCATCATCATACATTTTTATGTTATAAAAGCAATTTACTGTCACCAGGAAACACTTCCTCAGCTGGGAACAGGACCCAACTAGTTGCCATGTTTCCCAGGCTGAAGGAGTAATTACTGGCCACTTCTTTCTTGAACATTCTATGAGCTGTGAAATGCTCACTGTGATAAACACTAATGACAGACCTTTCCTGCTCCAGCATGCAAGAGGATCCATGAGAAATTGTAAAAGACAATGTGTGAAAACGAAGAAAAAATTCTAAATAAGCGTTGAAGTTCATTAGAATTAATTCTTGATGAATTTCCTCTCCATAAACTCTTGAAAATAATTATCCACATGTTCCTATAAAACTCCAATATATTTAAAATTTTAAAAAATAAATGTAGAAAATACAGACAGCTGGGTGACAATCTGCATTCATTGTGAACAACTGAGCACAGGAAAAGGACATAAGCCTCTCAGCAAGTTAAATCAGATGTAAATTAACTGAGGAAATTTATAATATTTTATTCAAACAGGACATTTATAAATGGGGTTATCCAAGGTCTGTATATTTGGAGCCCTGTGAACATAAATGGTAGGGAAAAAGTTGAATGAAACTTGATGTTTTTTCCTTGAAATATCTCTGAACTAAATTTTCAAGCTTGTACAAAATTATGTAAAAAATGTAATTTTGCACCTAAAAGTCTGGGACAGAAAATGTGTGCAGTAAATTCTGCACAGAAACAAGACGAATCAGAATAAAAGCAGAATTGAACAATTTAAAAGTATAGAGTCTGGAGATTTATCTATGTGTTTATTCCTTGGAACAAAAAATATCTTCCCACATTTAGGTGGATAAGATTTTTTAAGCAGGAATTTTCTTTAATGAGAGTAATATTTATATCTAATTAACTGTGAAACAATATCAGAGAAATAAATTATTGTGAGGTGTGCAAAGACTTCATGGCTCAGATGCTCTGTATGGTAGAATTCCATCCTGAATCCTGAATCCTGAATCAAGGACACGAGGTAGGAGCTGGTAGACAGGAAAACATTGGATTTGAGAACTTGGAACTCTGGATGTTGGAAGACTTTGATACAACTAAATAGGGCATGTTTTTGTTGACTTACTGCCTATTTCTGGAAGTGATTTTTTGGAGGTGGTTTGGGTGTATTTTTATGGCTTTCTCTGGTTTGTTGGCTGGTTTGGGGTTTTTTGGGGAGGAAAAGAGGGAAATAAGTAAGATTCTGAAGCAAAGTGCTACAAGATTTCAGAGCCTGAAGCATAAAACACTTTTAGTTTCACCTCTTGATTCATGATAAAAGATTTTCAAACTTTATTAGACAATAGAAATTTGAATTTCTAAGTAGCCACCCTCCCTCTAAACACCCTAAAAGAGCTTTTGGAAGATGCCAATGTTTCTTACGAATGTTGGAAGTCTCAAGAGCTAAACCCAATGTAAACACTTCAGCGAAGCCTCTGGAGACAAGGAATCTTACAATTTTCCAGTATGAGCAATAAAATTGTGAGCAATAACTTTCCATAAAACATAATTGATTTTAAACAATAGTAACTATACAATAGTAGTGGTTGTATTTTAAAGCCTACTACAAATGCTCCTGTCTGCAGGCAGGGAGAAAGGCCTAATTAAACTGAACTGTAATGGGGTTGGAGCAGCATGGGATTTGACATGTTATAAATTCATTCTCAGATTAATTGAGAATACTCTTTCTGTGGTCTTCAGATTAATAATAAGAAACGGGGGGAAAAAGACATGAAGGTAATTTATTTGCTCTTTCTGCAGTACTGACATTTTTCACCTTAATGAGCACTTAAAATGTAAATTATACAGTCAACTTAAAAAATAGAACAAAAGAGGTGTGCTAGGCTTTTTCTTATTTTTCACATGAAAATTAGCTGCAATTACCCTAAAAAATTCCAGAGTTTCACTCCAGACTTTGTCCAAAAGTACTGGGCATCATCAAGTACCTTAAAACACTCTGGGAGTGTCCCTTCAGGATTAGGCAGGAAAGAGAAGTCTGGAAAAATTTTCACTGTGTTACAAGATGCTCTTATTGAACTTTCCAACAGGTACAGTGCTAAATATTAATGATATAAAAATCTAAAATTTCCCAGGAGATTAATTTAGAAGATGGGAATGAGATTATAATTACCTTAAAACATCGAGGGGTCCTGCTGACAATTGCCTTGATTTAGACCTGAAAGTTATGAACAAAGTTGGATTTTCACTTTAGCTAAAGACAGAAAACTGAATCAAGTATAGGTTTAGGGGTTTCTCTCTGTGTTTTGAGGTTTGGGTTTGAACATCATTGAGCTTAGGTTTGGCATCTCCCACTACAATTTTGAAGAGTCCAGGCCTCTGTGAAGCTGCTTGACCTCCCCACTCACCTGCCCAAGTCCTTTTATTGACACCCAGTGTGGAATTACCTCGTGGTTTATAAAGTCCTTTGAGCTGTTGAAGTGAAAAGTACTTTGGAAACGAGGTGCTACTGATAATTACGATTATGCATTTATTTCATAAGCCTCTGCAAGGGAAGATTTGTTTCCAGTTTCAGCAGTTTGCACTGATCTGCAGTTTATATTAAACCTCAGGAGTTCCATTCGCTGCCTTTTGTTGCTCGCTGTTAATTGATGCTCTTCTCCTGCTTGGGTCATGAAGACAAAATGATGCCACCAAAGAAAACACACCTTAAAGGTAATTACTTCCCATTAGAAATGCTTCATTTATTCCTGAACATCCTAGAGACCTGCCTCTGAAGGAAGATGATGAAGATCTCTGAATTTTATATATTTTGTGCACTCATTTTCCCAGTAATATGAAGGATATTGATGTGTTTCTGGTTTGGAAGATGTGATTCTCTGGAAATTACCTGGAAAGCTGCATAAAAAGGTTTAATAAGGCTACAAAAGTGAAAGAGATGGATATCTGTGAAGGAAAATGTATTAAGCAAAAACAAGGAACTGAAAAATTGCCTGAAGAATTTGAGTCCAGGAATTGGTTTGTTCTTTGTTCTCAAGATTTATGATCCTCTCTGAGAAAGCCCACAGAGTCTATGAATAATAATTAGGAAAATAACTATTGTCAAGTTAAGAAAAACAAGAAATTATTTCTTTGATAACAGATTTTATTACTATTTTTACAAGCTTTTAGTGTTATGGATACAACACCATAATTATAATCTTCTTCCTATCTCCTAAATTCATCTCCTGGGAAATTTCAGATTTTTATAGCAGCAATATTTAGCACTGCACCTGTTAGAAAGTTCAATAAGAGCATCTTGTAACACATGGAAAACTTTTCCAGAGCTCTCTTCCCCACACAATCCTGAAAGGACATTCCCAGAAAGGGAGCCTGACCCGGGGATCAAAGCTAATCCAAGCTGCTTTAGTATTCTGAGCCCATTTCTTATTTTTCTTTTCTGCAGGAATTCCCTACGATTTTGATAAATGGCATTTCTTCTCCGTGTGCGTTCGCTTCCGACCACTGAAATTCCTGTAATATCATTACTTTCCATCTTTTCCCTTGTCTGTTTATCTTGGAGGCAATGGATGTCTCTTATTATGTGGTTATAAACTTAAACAGATCCTCACCAGGAGCTCAAGCATAAATCAAGTGGAAATCACAACAAACATAAGCACATCGATAAGAAAAATAAAAATGGGTTCTGTAAGAAAACTGCACCATTTCCCAGCCACTTAGATCCCATCGAGTGATTTTTTGTTCTCCTTTTTCCATGTCAGACATGATCCATCTCATCTAACACATCCCTTCAATGCACAGCACTTGTAGGACTCTGCCAAGGAAATAAAACACTGATTTAAACAGAGCTAAAAAATGCACTTCAGGGTACATTGCTCTGAGATTCCACTCTAAACTTTAGATGGAAATAAGTGGGAAACTCTTTCCTCTCCTAATCCGGGCCATTATACAATCTGAAGTACATAAACCAATAAAACATTAATTGGATGCATGTCGTAAAAAAGTGATTAAACAAAAATGAAAATTTATTTTTACTATAAATCCTCATGTTATTTTAATATCCAAATGTTTAAAACTAACCTGTATTTTTCTTATAAATATGTATATATTGTTTAATTGCTATTTCAAACTAAACACTTATTGAAATTCTTACAATTGCAATTCCATTTAATTTTTATAACGTTGGGGTTTCTTCCCTGAATGAGGTTTTGGACAAGTTCTTTATTTGTCTGATTGCCTGGACTAGGATAAAATTAACATTTTTGGTTTATCAAGACATAATTCTTGCTTTTTAGCCAACTTAAAAATAAATATTATCTTTATGCTGTTGTGTCTCTCCAACCCCCCTCAAACCCCCCTTCAAATTAAATTATTGGCCTGCTACTCGAATTACTCTATAAATGACAAATCCAGATGAGAAATTCTGGAGAAAAATTTGGACCTTTGCTTACCAAATGTCTCTTTCTCTGTTCCTTTCGTGCTTTTGCAGACACAGTTTTCTATGGATGAGCTGATGTTTGGTGCAGCCATTTTAGGTGTAATTAATGTTTTTGTGGAGCAAACACCTCATCAGCACTTTCAGGGCCATCTGCAGCTCTGGAGTTCCCTAATTACCTGTCAGCTTTTGATGGTGTCTGTGTTGGGTCAGGACTTTATTCCTGGTTTACAGCAAGCAAAGGGAAGGGAAAATGAACCATGTGTTGTTTTCAGAGCAATTTTTCTGAAATGTAAAGTTCTTTTCCCCTTGTCGGTTTAGAGCTCTATTGCAATTCTATTTTAAAAAATTCTATAATCTGCCACCTCCCTGAGCACACATATGAGCATATCTGTTTGTATATATGACTGCACAGACACAGCCTGGTGTTTCCAGAGGCCCTGGACTTTGCATGTATCACTGGAAAATTCTGAATTGCTATAGAAAAAGCACTTCCCTCCCTCAGAATTCAGGAATCCCTGCAGCAAGTGTTTGCAGGAAGGAGAAAACCGATAGAAGCTCTCAGGCCATGATCAATGTGCTAATTTCCAGCATGAATGAACTCTCCAGAGCTCTTCCCATGGATGCATATTTATCTCCTGACTAAATCAATATTCGTCCTACAGGAAACTATTGATAGTCTCGAGGTTTTTTTATAATACAATTGTACAGCTTTCAATTGCTCTTTCTCTTCTTGATTTCTTGCCAAACCCAGAATTCCTTTTTATTATTGTTGAATTCAGCTATGAAACTCTTGTACTTCAAAAATCAAAAGGATATTAAAAAGCCCCCAGAATATTTTGCAATCCTTTGCCAAGTATCAGCTATTGGGCCTCCTGTGTTAGTGCATTTCCCACAGCACCCCCTCACTGTTTATAAATCATTTTTTCATTATCACTTTTGTGCCTCCATCCATTCTACTGTATCGAGGAACCTGGGAATTGAAACACGGTGTTTATTTGGGGAGATATTGATACGTTTGGACAGGTAATTCATGGGTGGCCAACTCTGCTGCTGCTGCTTTTTGAGGAGGACACAAGTACTCAGCAAATTGCTCTCTTGTCTTCTCGGGCTGGCTGGGAAGAAGGAACCAAACTCTGAGTTTGATCTCCTCTCTCTCTGTAGGCTGGAGCCATAAACCCTGTCACACCTGGATGCTCCAAAAAGCCGTCAATCAAAATAGCTCGGTTCAGTATTATGAATTCCACTTTATAACGAAAACAAATGGAAGTTTGGATGGCAGGTTGTTTCTGTCTTTCTCAGTCTTTCTCAGGCTGTGAATATTAAGAGTACAGAGGGAACAGCTCATTCAAACTCATCGGGTTTGAGTTCTGGTTGTGCCACAAACTGGCACAGGCCAAGGCTCTGGAAGTTTAGGAATGTCTGTGATGGGTCACAGTACAGACAATTTCATCATCACAACATGCATAGTGAGGGAACGGAAAGGGAAAGGGAAAGGGAAGGGGAAAGGGAAGGGAAAGGGAAAAAGGAAAGAGGAAGAGGAAAGGGGAAGGGAAAAGGGAAGGGAAAAGGAAAGGGAAAGGGAAAAGGGAAAAAGGGAGGGAGAGGGGGGAGGGGGAAGGGAAAGGAGAAGGGAAAGGGAAGGGGGAGGAGAGAGGAAAGGAAAAGGGAAAAAGGAAGAGAGAAGGGCAAAGGGAAAGGGGAAGGGGAAAGGGAAAGGAAAAAGGGGAAAGAAACAGAGGAAGGGAAAGGGGAAGGGCAAAAGGGGAAGGGAACAGGAAGGGGAGAAGGGGAAGGGCAAGGGGAAGAAGAAAATGGAATGGAATGGAAAGGAATGGAATGGAATGGAATGGAACGGAATAGCACAGTTTCTTCTAATTTAGTTGTAAGGGACTACAACAATCGCCTCATCCATTTGCCTGCGAATTCAGGGCTGTTCCAAAGCTGGAGCATGTCATTGTAGGGCCTTGTCCAAATACCTCTGAGCACTGACAGGCTTGGGGCATCCGCTTCCCCTCTGGGAAGCCTCTTCCAGGGTTTGGCCACCTCTCAGTAAAAAAATGTTTCCTAATGTCAAGCCTCAATCTGAATTGTCTCCAAAATTCCTAAGAGGACAAGTTCAAAGAGGAGCATCCCCTTCAGCACCCTGTTCTGAATTTAATCCACACCTACAGAAGAACAGCCAAAATCTCTCCTAAAAGATTATGTCAAAGGGCATTCCAGAAATTAAGGGATGACAAAAGTGAGCATGATTGTGGACTCTGGGCTTTCCCCCCTCTTTCTGGGTGCCAGGGGGCCTTACAAGGTGTTTGACAACTGTGCCTGTCTGTCCTCCCCAAGAGAGCACCCTACGGGAGGGTGTTGTGAGCAGGGGAGGCCCAGCACCACCCAACTTCAGTTTTCCAGTCTCAGAGGGACTCTGGGGGCGGGGGGGAGGGGTCTCGGGGGAAATTTAGGTTAGAAATTTGAAGCACTTCTAGCAATAGGTGGGGAAAGACAAATGAAAACAAAAGCAGCTAAATTTGTCTTCTCAGGGGTAACTCAGAGCACCAGGAAAGGCTGTAAAGGCTGAGAACTGCCTTCCCCCACGAGGATCAGCCTCTGTGGGCAGCGCTGGAGAGCAGGGGCTGAGAAAGCTCTTAAGGACCATGCTAGCAGGGACATGCAGCTTGTGAGAGCTGCCCCACCTTTGCATTCCCACATCCACCAAGCAATTGAATCATTTCTGAGCGTGGCGACCTGAGCCACAGCACCCCCTTGAATCAGCGCCCTTGAATAAAACTCCTGGTATTTCCTTTGCTTTTGTTCCTGCTTGGTGACTTCCATGACATTCTTTATCCTGGAAGATGCTGCCTTGGCATTTCATTTTAGATTGCTTTTGCCCCTTGTCTAGAGAGCATCTCACAGTCAACAAGACACAAAATAAATTAGTGGTTCTTTATTTGTTGGCAGACTTAGCTGCTGGTTGTATCTCCAATGTCAGAGCTGTGTCATTGCCAGATTAAATGTCATGCATACATAAATGAGCATAGGCAGTTGTACGTGCACATACATGTGGAATTTGTTCAATGGGAACGGAGGTTTTGTCTTATGAATCACAGAACATATTTATGAATATTGATGCATATTTGTTATATTGATTCATAGACTCACAGAATGGTTTGAGTTGGATGGGACCTTGAAGATTATCTCGTTCCACCCCTGCCACAGGCAGGGACACCTTCCACTAGCCCAGGCTGCTCCAAGCCTCATCCAACCTGGCGTTGGACACTTCCAGGGATCCAGGGGCAGCCACAGCTTCTCTGGGCACCCTGTGCCAGGGCCTCCCCACCCTCGAAGGGAAGCATTATGTGCATATAATGCAAATCTGAAATTCTGAATTAGGTAATCTGGTATCTACAGACATCTTTTTCCTTTCCTTGTATAAATAACCTCAGCAGAGGATAGAACAAGTCAGATGTTTTACATTAAGTAGCATGAAAACCTGCCAGAGGCTGGTTTCTTCTTTGCTGTTAAACCCTATTACATAATGTTCTATATTTCCTGTTATTTTTGGATGTGAATGACCGGTGTGGTTGCCCTTGTACTGATATTTGTAACAGATATTAGAGTTCATGCAACTGAAGAACGAATGGGAGAGTCAGGGTGTGGAGGTGTCAGAACTGAGAGATATTAAACATCAGATTAAAACAAAGGACAGATCAGAGTCTTCATGAAGTCCTAAATCATGCAAAAAGTTATATCCAAAACCCCACTTGGAATTACCAGTTCAAGGAGAATAAAAGAGATGGGATGGTGTCTTCAACCAGCACCACCTCTCCTCTGTGCTCCTGCATTTACCCCAAACCACTCAGCCACACATTCTTTGGTGCTTGTGGGTTGCTTTGGTGAGTGAAATCAGCTCTGGTTTAAAATCAAAAATGCCTTTTCCTTCTGAGTTCCCACTGAGCCTCCTGACCTGACTGTTGTGATGCTGCATCATGAGAAGTGTGCTCTGTAAAAAAAAATTCAGAAGCATTGTTCTTAGCCAAGCACACAATTATAGCAGGGCAGTTTTTGTCTTTTAGTCAGTGTAATTTGTATTTTCAGGCCTTTTAGGCCTGTGGGCAGTGATGGTCTCTCTGAGAATAAGGCTACAGCTCCTTGGAGGCACCAGAGAGTTGTATTAAATTGGTATCACTTTAATAGTCTGGTCTAGGTGAGAAATAAATTGAGTTCAGAATCTTCCCTTGTCAGAACACTGCTTCAGAAATAACCTAATCTTGCAATCTCAGCTCTGTTGCAGCTTCTAAAACTTGCTGTAACAGTGGAGTTCACCCAGTTCTGTCATTTAAATGTTGTCATTAGGCTCTGATTGATGAGGAAAAATTCTCAATATGCATTGCTCTTTTTTTCCCTGTTTATTTAAGCTACATGCAGATCAAAATATTTCTCACTTCACCTCCTTTCTTATTACACTTGAAAGGTTTTTGTGTATAATTATTGGCTAGTGAAGATAAGTGGGGTTTTTTGGGTTTTTTTTTGTTCTGCAATTTGTTACGCTGTTTATCTCTCAGTCAAAAGAAAGCAAGGCTAGAAAATGTAATGAAGTGTTCATCTATCATCCATGGGCTTTGCTTCCTGATAAAGGAGGCTTCATTTGGGTGTTATTTCGTTAACATGCACTTTTCTGACAAAGCCAAAGCACCAAGAAGAAGAAAGAGAAGCCTTAATCGAGGTTTTCTTGGAGATAATTAACTGAAGGGCTTGTAAGATATGAGCAAGGCTTTGTTATTAGGACAGGAACTAAAACTCATATTTCCTTCAGCTCAGGATCATTCCACAACAACTGCTCCTGGAGGAAAATGAAGAACTGCAGTTTTACAACAAACCTTGTCTAATGACCAGAATTACCATTCCTTTTTTACTTTTTTTATAAAATTCTAAATATTATTAGCATGGTCTACTTGCTAAAATAGTGTTGTGCTGTGTTTAAGGTTTGATTGTTAAAGAACAGAAACCAGATTTTCATTAAGTGAGAAGTAGGAGTCACTTTTTTGACAACACTTGCTTTAACCACTTTCCTTACTTTTAACTACTTTCCTTGAATGACAGAGGAACCTCATCAGTTCCAAACAAGGATTTCTTTGGACAGACCAATCTCTCTTGGAGGATATGGAAACAAGTGGCAGTGCTCTCTCAGCAATGAATTTATTTGTTCAGGGAACAATTCCTTTTCACAACATGTCCCCACCTGGGAAATCTGTCCTCCAGGGAAGACAGGAGCATACGTTTCCCTGGGATTGCAATCCTTCTCCAGTCAGCCCTCATTCCTCTTAAGAAAGATGCCAATGTTCCCTTTTACCAAGGATAAGTGTTTCAATTCTCTAGCTCTCACTTCATATGAGTTTTTCATTTCAACCTTTGCTTCAATTCATTGCAGAGTTTTGAGGATTTGAGAGGAGAAAAGGAAGAATCTTTTTGAGTTGCTTTGCCAGTTAGACTCATTTTGATTGAAATGAAGACATACCAGCAGTTTTAACAGTGAAGGATAAAACCAGGAAGGAATCACGTTTTGGACAAGAAAGAGTCCGTGAAAATAGTGCAAAATATGTGAGTCCTAGAAAAATGTGTGCAATCTTCTCATTGCTATTACCAGCTGTGCCCTCAGAAACTATTCCTTGTTATCTGAGTCACTCTTTGTTTTTAGGAGAATCAAAAACTCTCCCCAAAACCTCAGCAGAAATTGTATATACCATGATGTGTAACCAGCCACAGCATACATGGAAGAAGGTCTTCATCAAAGCAAGTGTAATCATCTGAAAAATCCCAAATTATTAAAACTGTAACAAACATTGCAATTACAAATTAGAAATTATCCATGCATCAAGGCTTCCCTTTGTTATCGATGTAAAACAGGAGGAAGGGTTCAGGGAATCCATAGGTAGACTAATTAATTTTTGCTCTGATTACTCAGTCTTTTCCCTTGTTAAAGGACGTGGACATACCAGGAATGTGCATGTTCTGCAACTGGGGGGATGTGCAGAACCGAAATCCCTTTGTAGTCACAGCCCCCGAGGCTGCCAGAGCTCCAGGAATGTTTGGACAGCACTCCCAGGGATGCACAGGCTGGGATTGTTGGGGCGTCTGTGCAGGGCCAGGAGCTGGACTCAGTGATCCCTGTGGGGCCCTCCCAGCTGAGGATATTCCAAGATTCTGTAATTCCATGTCAGCGTTTGGCAATTCTAGGTGTTGATTACTCACAGAGTGCAGGGACGGTTGTTTCAGGGTGGTTAGATCATGCTCCTACTTAGTTCGTTCCTTCCTTTTAAGACCTTCTTCCACACTGAGGGAGACTGAGCTGGGCCAGTGTAAAAATCAGTGTAAAAATCCAGGTATTTGTCTTTTGATGATGCATGCAGAAAAATGTGACCTGTAGTAGCTCCTTCTTGAAGCACAGTGTCAGGATAAATGAAAGGAGAGACACATAGAATTTTTATCTGAAATTAGCTTATGTGAAAGATAGGGAATCCCAGAATCATGGAATAGTTTCAGTTGGAATGGACATTAAAGCTCATCCTGCCCCCACCTTCCACTATCCCAGGTTGCTCCAAGTCCGTCCAGCCTGGCCTTGGACACTTCCAGGGATCCAGGGGCAGCCACAGCTTCTCTGGGCCAGGGTCTCACCACCCTCATAGTTTCTTCCTAACTTCCCATCTAAATTTCTCCTCTTTTAGTTTGAAGCCATTCCTCCTTGTCATCTCACTCCAGGCCCTTGTCCCAAGTCCCTCTCCAGCCCTCCTGGAGCCCCTTTAGGCACTGCAAGGGGCTCTGAGGTCTCCCCAGAACCTTCTCCAGGTGAACGCCCCCCAGCTCTCCCAGCCTGGCTCTAGAACAGAGGGGCTCCAGCCCTTGGAGAATCTTTGTGGCCTCCTCTGAACTCTCTCCAGCAGCTCCACATTCTTCCTGTGCCTGGCCTCAGGGCTGGAGGCAGCTCTGCAAGTGAGGGGACTCCTGTGCAACGCAGTGGATTGTTTAATGCTGCCCAAACTGCTCCACACAGCCCCTGACATTTTCCTGTCTGCACCAGCACAGGGCTGGAACAGGGGGATCAAAGATCTGCACAGTGGCCTTGGAAGGAAAAGAATCCTAGAATTGGACACAACCATAGTATATAGTTTTCACAGCAGTCTTCCGAAAAGTTTAGTGGCTGCTGTAGGTACCCGAATGGGGCTCAGAAAGCTGAGCTGGCTTCCCAAAAATCTGGCCAATGTATGAGATTTCCCTCCAAAACCTGATTCCCAACCTCTCACACTCCTGGTTCCAATTCCCTGCCACATCAGGAGCAAGAGGATGGTTCATAACTGCTGAAATGCTCCTAAAATAGCAATGGGTAAGGAGTTTTCAAGGGTGTTGCTGGTATATTTCCAAATCTCTCCTGTCCCACACTATGAAAAGAAGATGCTGATGCTTCCAGCACCTCAAAGAGACATCCCTAAGTACAAAGCATAGGAATTCAAGCCTAGAGGCGATAGGGTCGATATAAGTATGCTAAGGATACTATCCTAAAAGCAAGGAGCATAGCTGGGGGGGACAGGAGGGGAAGATAAAAAGTTGTAGAATTTCTTCTAATGTCTATAGAGCCTTTGTTTTTTTACTGCTGTTACCAACTTTCATCTGACTGAGGAATTTTTTCAAGCCTTTGGAGAGCTCCCCAAATCAATCTCTTTGAAATGTGTGTATTTGTGAAATGGCTGCTATTTCCCACAAGTGATCTGTCAGTGTCTCGGCTGAGCCCTCACTTAACAGAGCCTCAAATAAACTTCCTGCATGCCGAGAGTCTTTCAAGTTTCAGAGCTCAGGAAGCCCTTCATCCCTCCTCATTAGTGCTGCTGGATTCCCCGTTCCACAGCTCACGTCCCTCCCTTCCATTTAACTCTCCAGCTGGGCCTTGGATCGCCTTCATCACCGTGGGTTTTAAGTGGACAAATTTATTCTATTGATGAATTTATCCTCAAGACAAATCTGATTTAATTACACCACTGGTCATATATAAGCAGAGAATATTTTTGTACCTGTTATCGAGAAGTTATCACTTGGACAGGCTTTAATTTCCTTCCAAGTTTTAGTTCCAGTTTCTCAGGAATTCTCCTCACTTTAATTCCAACAAAAGTAACTCATAAGGAAGAATAAATCTAAAGGAAGAAGAGAAAGGTCATTTCTCTGGGCTTTTCCAAAGCAGTTTTCTTCCAAGGATTTACAGCTACTGGAATAAATTTCTAATTTGTGGTCAAAGTCATGGTACACAAGCCAAAATTAATTAAGCTCTGCTCTGAGTTGTTTAAATCCAAGGAAAACCTCACTAATCAAGACAAAAGTTTAGAAATTAGAAAGGGATAGTTGAGGTCTCGGAAGGAAAGTACTTCTCTCATTTATGGCATCAGGATGCAATTAATTAATTTCTAAACAACTCTATTCCATGTTAATAAGGTATTTTTGTATTCATTGAGCTCTAAACAGATTCTTGTGAAAGTTTTCTTTGCAGGTCCTGCATCTTTCATTGATGTCTGGGAGATTTCTTATTTAAGTGCGTATAAAATAAGCCAGAAAATGTACAAACTGAAGAGGTGCCAACTTAAAACAAATTCATTTTCAGTGAAGTTTGTTCTTTCAAGGTAGAGAAGTTTTCTGTCAGAATTCTGTGGGTCAATGAGATAGAGTTGTTTCAACAAACACTATTCACTTCTAACATATTCTTAAAAACCCCTTCATATTACTGAATTTAATTTCAAGGCATTCCCATTTGACTTTTCCATATTTTTCACATTGCTGGAATTTTTTCTGTCATGGCATGCTATGCTACCCTGAGCCCCTCAAATTCTTCTTAATGGTCTGAAAGCTTCAATAACATGGTCCAATGTGGATGGAGTCAAATGCTGAGGGCCTAGACTTGGATAATAGAATTCCAAGTTGTGTGAGGTGAGAGGAGAAGTGGAATTGTTTAAAATCACTTTATGTTGCAGAAGGCAGAGGTGCGTGAGTACAACAAAGAGAAGTTGACTGTAACTGATGGAAAAAATTCATTTCAAAGCAAAAGCTCTTACTTCCCTCACACTACAAAAACCCGAATTTTCCAGGATCTTTCTATCAGCGTAGTCCAGTCGATGGAAAAATACTCTTTTTTTGGAAAAAAAAACAGTATTTACAAATTATTACAGTTCTAAAAATATTGTCTTTCAAAGTTCAGCACTGTCCAGGAGAGCTCATCTCCACTCTACTATTACTAAATTAAATGGGTTGAGTCACATAGAAGCTTGTGTGAAAAGATAGCTTTAGAAATCAAATTCTTGTTTTCCTAATAATTGTTCAAACAGGACATTTTTGTTAAACTCTACCTGTATTTATCAGTTCATGTCACTTTAATGGAGAACAAGATGACAGGAGCTGAATGTTTCAATGCAAAATAATATCACGCTAATATCTATTTTTATTTAAAGACATTTTCATTCGCATTTTAATAATTCTTCTCTCCATTCCTTGTGATTTAATTTGCACAAAGGATGGTTGGGGAGTTCTTTGGTTTTTGTTATTATTTTTATTTTTTTTTAGGCTAGAAATACAGGAATGCGTTGAGGAACTTTTGAAGCAGTGATGGTTTCCTGAGATTTAAGAAAGATTAAAGCTATTTTTTCTGACTTTTTACACTGCACTTCCACAGGTAGCTCTTCTTTTTTAGGACACTGATTGTTAGAGGTGTGTCAGCATTATTGTCTTAACCAGGAAAATTCAATTTGCTCTATAATGGAACTGCTGAACTTCGAGTCCCAAATATTCAGCTTTGTTCAGATTTTTTATCATCTGTCTTAAATAGAAGACAAATTAATCTTTCAGTTTATCTCCTCTCTCAGATTTTTAGAGGTGAAAAGAGGAAAGAGAACAGTTGGAGGTTACTTGCGTACCCATCATTGATAAAATAGCTGACCAGTTTCTTTTTTTTCCTTATTTTTATTTTTCTTATTACAAAAAAACCCCCCACAATCACCAAAAGAATTTAAATCAAAATTATGAAAAGTGTTGCAGTCTTGTAATTTTTTTTAAATTTTAATGTGACTTGATATTGAGGAAGAAACTCATATCCTTCAGTGAGATTTTGCCCTTTTTTACCAGTCTTTAAAGGCTTAGATGCTACATTATCTACAAAGTCAATTAACAGGATTTGATAATTTAGTCAAGTGATATACTGTGTGTAATATTTTATTTTTTATAAATGAACACAAATTGATGAGATGAAATATATGCAATTTATGAACTCAAAGAATGACAGACTTCATGTGGACTAAAGTACATTTCTTAAGTTTCTTGTGTAGTAACGGTTGTATAGATTCAGTCAGTGGTTAGAGTGATTTTTAATAATAATCACAGTCCCCACTTTTTTTTTTTAAATGGGAATAATATTAGTTTTACATGTGGCTTCTACTTTTTTCCTTGAAAAGTTTTCTTACAGTTGCTTTTCCTGAGGAGCTGACAGGAGATCAGCAAATTGTCCACGCTGGAGAAATGGATCCAGGCCCAACCCTCTCCCCTTTCTCTCATTACGTTGGAGTCAACAGCAAGACTAAAACTGGAGCACTTCCAGAGACACTGTCTGATAACCTGTGAACTTTTGGGCATCAAAAATTCCTCAGGGAGACAGGTCCTGAAATCCAGCACTGAATTTTCTGCCAGTTTCAGGCTGATTCACACACCCTGGCTCCTCTCCTCCAGTGCTGTCTGTCAGCAGAGGTCAGTCTCTCTACCCTCATTTTTCTGGTGGAAAATAATGAGGCACAGAGAGATACACCTGACTTGTCTAAACCCCCCAGCAGGTGCAGGTGGCTTTGGAGCCTCAGTTCAGAAGGTCCAGCACTGACAATTTGTTGCATCCAAGTTACAGCATTTGTGCTGCTTGAATTCCCGCAAGTTTCTTAGACTTATAATCCTTCTAATGACAAAAGGAACACGCCTGGAATACAAAGTCAAGGATTAATTGCATTCCCCAGTGTGGGCAGCAGGAAAGGGGGAATTCTGCCTCTCTGCCCTGCTCAGGTGAGACCCCACCTGCAGAGCTGCTCCAGCCCTGGGGCCCAGCACAGGAAGGACGTGGAGCTGCTGGAGAGAGTCCAGGGGAGGCACCAGGATGATCAGAGGGATGGGGCAGCTCTGCTGGGAGGAGAGGCTGGGAGAGGTGGGATTGTTCAGCCTGGAGAAGAGGAGGTTCGCGGTGATCTCACTGTGGCCTTCCACTGCCTGAAGGAACTTAAACATGGACAGAGACTGTTTAGAAGGGCCTGGAGTACCAGGACAAGGGGGAATGGCTTCCTACTGCCAGAGGGCAGGGTTAGATGGGATATTGGGAAGGAATTGTTCCCTGTGAGGGTGGGGAGGCCCTGGCACAGGGTGCCCAGAGAAGCTGTGGCTGCCCCTGGATCACTGGAAGTGTCCAAGGCCTGGTTGGATGGGGCTTGGAGCCACCTGGGATAGTAGAAGCTGTCCCTGCATATGGCAGGAGGGTGGAACAGGATGAGTTTTAAGGTCCCTCCAACCCAGGCCATTCTGTGATTCTTTGATTTTATGAGTTGGTAGTCAAAAGTCTCGTAATCTTAATCAGAGCATTGCTACGAGCAAAGTTACAATAATGGTAAAGGTGCATTTAAAATGCTATGTGCATATACAGACTTCTTCAAAATCTTCTGATGTTATCCTGGTTTTCCATTGCTCATCTGGCACTTGCTCTCGGTGGCTTCAGGCTGGGGCTGGAGTGCATTTCAGTGATGGTGTTACCCCGAGGCCCTTGCCAGGAGAAGCCTTTTGTTCACAGCTTCTTGCCCTTTGCTGTAATATTCTTTGGAGCCATTTTGATGTTGTTGCTAACCTGCTGTTACACATGTTAATTTGCTTTTATCTATCTTTTTTGTCCTATGTCTAAGTCCATCTTGCATTTGAATTGTATCTACAGAATGAGTTTTATGGCAAGGCTGAACCCCTTTGGTGACTGTTGAGTTGTCCATTTGCTGCCCTCAGCTATCGTCCTTTCTCTGGAGTTTCTAGGCCTCTCACACATGTTGGTTTTTTATGCTAAATGTTTCCATAAATACATAAACAAAGGAGGGCCAAGAGGAGTCTCAATCCTTTCTTGGATGTGGGGAGAACATTGACGCAAAGGGTGAGGAAAAGCCTGAAATGCTTCATGTCTTCTTTGCCTCAGTGTATAAAGCAAGATCTGGAGTCCCCATTCCTGGAGGGATTTAAGAGCCACGTGGACATGGCACCTGGGGACATGGGTTAGTGTTGGCCTTGATCAGTGATGAGTTAACAGCTGGACTTGATGGTCTTAAAGGTCTTTTCCCACCGGAATGATTCCATGATTCTCAGGGTCTATTCTGGCTCATGGGTGACTCAGCCTATGCAGAATAAATTCTTGTTTTCAATAGCTTAAGTTGCACTAACACAGCAAATGTCACACGAGTCAATAAATCCAGGTAATGGAAATGCCATCAGTGCTCACCTGGTGGTTACATGATTGCTCTCACAGCCAAATAAGCTCAAACAAATCTCCAGGCAGGCCCAGGCTGGCTCAGGAGCCTGTGCTGTCAGCTCAGGACAGACTGCAAGGACCTGCAACCGCACATTTACTGCTTTACACAGCTGCCACCACATCCTGGTCCGTGCAGTTCACCTGGAACGAGGACAACGAGACTTTCCCTACCAACTGGGGCAAACCCAGGCAGACGGGTACCCAGCACAGGCCGTCGGTGCAGTGAGGAAGGAAAAGGATGTGCAGGGACAGGAGGGAGCGGTGCTGGCAGTGCCGTCACTTACTGAGAGCCCGCAGAGCCCCCGCACAGCACGGGCGCGCGGTACACGTGTGCCACTAATGGGAGCCACAGCGGCAGCTGAAGTGGGTCGGTGTCACTCTTCCTTTGGACAGCCAGCTCCTAAATGACAAGGTTACAACCACAATGAGTTGCCAGCATGGTTCCAGGTCAGCGTGATCCCCCCCTTGACCTCTGCAACATTCACAGAACTCACTCAGTTGTATAAAAATATTATATTTCCTCCAGATAATTTTTAAAGACCTGACTTCCATGGTGTTTATTTCAGATCTTGTATCTGACTGCAGGTTATGAGTAAAAGGGCTTATTTAATCACAATGCAGTTTTATGCAATCTCATACTAGTGTAAGATGATGTCATTCACACAATTCATAAATACAAGGTCTCTGATATTTGCCTGAATAATTCATAGCCAAAGAAAATATTTTTCTGATGTTTTAGATCACTAGATTATTCATTTTGTGGAAAGCTTTTTCTCAAATAACTCTGAAAAGACTTCTAATTTAGTTTGAGTTACTCATATATGAATATTTCACATATAGCTATATTACACATAAGTGTAATGACATGAAGCTGTCAGGGGAGGTTTTGCTGGATATCAGGAAAAAGTTCTTTCCCCAAAGGGTGGTTGGGCACTGAACAGGCTCCCCAGGGAATGGTCATTGCTTTGAAAAACCCAAAGGTATTTCCTTTGCTTCTCTCCATCAAACTGCTCTTCGTGGCCAGGGGGAATCTGCTGAGGTAGCTTTGAATCAACATTTAATAATGAAAAAGGAGGTTTGGATTGAACATATTGCTAAATATTCAGCCATAAAAGGGTATCCTCAAGGCCAGAATGAAATTTCTGAAATGTCTCATTTAAAACCTGACAGATATATCCTGGTTCCCCACACCACACCATGCAAGGCAACAGCAGTTCAGGACCTGATCCTTTTAAGTATTTTTCCATCTTTTTTCTGCAAACTAGAGTTGCTGCCCCACTTCCTGATCAGTGAACTATCATTTTATTGGGGTAGGGAGAAAGGGCCATGTTGAAAGAGTTTTTTTTCTGAAAGGTTTTCAGATTCAGGATGAGAAAGATCTTCAAATATCAAGATTACTGAGGAGAAAATGTTTTCTTTCCCAGCTTTCTCTCCTTTTTCATCTTGTTCTTCACTCTACATGAGAGTTTTATTTGCCTTCAGTTCAATTTTCTCTAAGCCTCACTCTCAATTTGGTACCCTAAATACAATTAAATTGCAATATCCTAAGTGTGAAAAGGAATAAAATGATAGAAATGAGATAAAATACACACCTTCAGAACTTTCACTCCTCTGACTGATTCTGCTCTTCCTTTCCCAGTGACAGTAAGACACTTTCAAATTTATTTTCCAAGTTTTGAAAGCTACTGTATATCAGGCTCACTGAACTGCTGACTTCTCAGATTTCTTTAATAGAAAAGGAAACTTTCAAAGACACCCAGCCATCCACAGAGGGTGGGGAAAGAAAGCGGGGTTAGAAAAGCAGTTAAAATAAATCTAAAATAATAAAACAAGTAAGATAATACTAAGGAAAGTGCAAAGAGTGGGAGAAGAATTACTCCAACTCTACTCCCTGGAGGAAGCTGGTAGTAGAGTAGAAATAATCTATAATGGAAAGGTGTGTTCACATTTTTAATGAAATGTAAAAGCAGAAAAATAAGTAATAAAAACTAATTTGACGTGTAGAAAACACGACCTGCAAGGAAAGATTAAAAGAGCCAAGGTAGCTTAGACAAGGGAAGACTAAAGCAAGATGTGGGAACAGTCAACAAACATCCGACAAGCTGCAAAAATCAGGAAAAAATGTCTTTTCTGAGGTGAATTAGCCAAGTGTAATGGGCTTAATCTGTAGCCAGGGATAACTAAGTCAGGAAAAGGACAAGGAAACATTGGTGGAGGCATTATGAAGACAACATATTTGGTGCTATTTACTTCTCTTAAAGTACTGAATTTCAGCCTATTGAAGTCTCTGTCAGCCTTATTTTCTGTGATTCTCTCAACAAGGACATTAAATGTGTTGATAAAGTAAAATGTTCCATCTGAATCAGATTTGAGGGATTTTCTTTTCTTAAATATTTAATTATTTTCCAAACCTGGTTTGCCTAAGACTGCATTTTCCTTCCTCAAATCTCTGAAACCACTGTCTAGTTTTGTGGGTTTTGTTCTGGAGTGAGCTTGGATGCTGCTCAGCTGGGGAGTGCCAAAGCTGTGAGGTTTAAACAGCTCCAGTGGACACTCAAAGCCCTTTCAGCCAGTTTGAGTTTCTCTCTTTCCGTATTGATACATTCCAGAATAATCAGTGCTGCTGGGGTGATGTTACACCAGGAAAGAGAAGGAAAACTTCCTGACCTCTTGTTCTGAAAAAAAGCTTTTTTTTTTTTCTTTTTTTTTTTTTTTTGAGCAGTTTTGTGGACAGGTTAACAGCTGCTCGAGAAATATAAAACGTGGTTTTATTCAACAGTCAGTGAAAGAAAACAGCCTCAACACTCCTACGTAGGGCAAGGCTGAGAGAGGAAGGTGTTGTTCCATAAGATCACTGTTAATAATGCGATATTTCTCTGGTGTAGTTTTAGCTTTGGCTCTTTGTATAATATTATTATGTGCAGCATAAATGAAAGTCATTGCCCAAATGCACGATTTTATGTCTATTTCAGAACAAGTAGAAGTTTTTTAATCACTGTGCAATAACCCATTTAAAGCATGACAGGATATACTGACAGCTGGCACATGGAAATATGAGACCTTATTTGAGGATATCAGTTTTTAAATACTTGTTAATTCTGAAAACCATCTTGGGCTTGGATGAGGAAGTGGAAAAAAGGAACAAATGCTGTCTGTAAACAAAGAAATGTCAGGAAAAAATATCTATCTATAAAGAGACTTAGCAATTTATAAATTTTCAATGGAATATTTTACTTCCCTTATCATCAGTATCATAGTGGAAACTGCATTAACAGTGAATATCAAAGAATTTTTTTCTTCCCACCAATGTCTTCCTGTTGGGCATAATTCTCAGCCTTAATAAAGACAAAGCAAAAAAGAAAACCTTATCGTTCATAAAGAGTCTCAGAGATCCATTGGGCTCATACTCATTGTACTGCCACCTTCCCAGGTTTGCTGGTTGAGCCCTGGAGAGTGTCTCTAACCCAGCAGAGGCTTCCTGAGCATTTCTTCACATCCAGCTGGGAGCTAAAGGATGTTGGCTCAGTAAAGTTCCTTCATGGAATCACAGAACATCCCGAGCTGGGAGAGACCCACAGGATCTTCCAGTCCAACTCCTGGCCCTGCACAGACACCCCAACAATCCCACTCTGTGCATCCCTGGGAGCGTTGTCCAAACCCTCCTGGAGCTCTGGCAGCCTTGGGGCCATGCCCATTCCCTGGGGAGCCTGTTCAGTGTCCAACCACCCTCTGGGGGAAGAACCTTTCGAAGTGGTATCACATGGAATATTTGGGTGGTGCCCAGAAATCAGCCAGATTTTTGTAGCTCAACCATAACTTCATTTCCTGGGAGTTTTTTGGGGTTTATCTTCCATTTATTTCATATTTGACTTGCTGGAAGTGCAGCACCTCCCAGATGTGTTCTGAGGCATCTGCAATATTTTGCTGCCTAATGCTTAAACTGCCACTTGCTCAGAGCAGAAGTCTACAGTGGATCGTAGCTTTATAGAGGGCTGAGATCCACATTATCAATACTCCATTTTTCCCCCCAGAAGGGAGCTATTTAATATTAATTCAGTATTTAAGCAGATGATCCTTTCCTTTTATTTAAAAAGGGACATTTCCCCTGATAGCAAAGTTCATTCCTGTTGCTAACCCCGGCTGAGCAAGAGTAGTTTTTACCCAGAGCCATTCCAAAACGCTTGGGCTAAATTTAGCCTTGTAAATTAAATATGGCCATCTCCTGAATTAAAGTCAAGTGCCAGAGAATCCTTTGTGTCTGTGCCAGACCTGTGTCCCACTATCCAAATCCAGCGTGACCACAGCTAGAGAGCCAGTGGGACACTGGTCCCAGTGCTGACTGCTCCACACCTGGCAAGACTGGGGACAGTCCTCGGGGACTTCAGCGAGATCCATCCCAGGGCTGGAGCACTGAACACTGCAGACAGCCACATTCAGTGGGGATCAGCATTTTCTGCCTCCTTTTATGTGTATTAAATAGTAATGAATGCCACCTAATGTATTTATTAATGTTTTAAATTATTCGTTAAAATTCTCTCCTTTATTTCGATGGCTAAACTCATTTATTCTTGAGCATCCTTCATGGAACAGGATCAGCAGGAGCAAGGCCTTCTCTCTCCATTAGGATTAGCTCTCAGGGAAGTGCTGGAGGTTGCAGAAATTTTGGACTCACACTCATTGTACCTGAAAAAATCCTCGAAAGTTAACAGGGGAAGGTACATGGCTTCCTCTCTATCTGTCTCACCCTAAAAAAAAAAAAATACAAATTCCAATAGCATTTTCAACCACTCTTAGAGATAAATAAAATACTATTTTTTGTCTTCATATGATGGCTCTTTTTTTGAGATATATGTCACATGCAGCTGCAATTCCTGGCAGAAGCAGAGGGATTCAAATAAAACCCTTCTTCTCATTTATTGTATTTTCTGCGAACACGGACTTCTGTGGTGCTAATTAGTATTTACATCAATGTAAAAAATTGGATTCTAAGATCATATCAGTCAATGAAGATTTATTTAACTTGAGAAGTTCTGGCTTGGTATCAGAAGGCATTAATCATTTATGATTCTTTATGGGTTGAAAGATGTGCCTCCCACTGCTGCATTGCAGTGTGGACAACCAGAAGTCATTCACACTCAGAATAAATACACACAGTTGGCTTTATTTAGCAAGCTGGTTCTGATTTCTGACCCTTTTTTACAGCAGATCAACACAGTTTTCTCTGTTAATGGAGAGTTAAGTGACATCCTCAGGTGTTACAGAGCGACACGGACAATATTTCATAGCTTTCAATGCCCTCTTAGAATCAGAATATTTTCCAGAGGGCACTAATAGGTATCTGATGGAATTTTTTACCTGTCAAAATGTTCTTTTCCTCTTCTCCTCTGTGTTTTTTTTGACAATTCATTTATGACAAGTAATGCTCATTGACACAGAATTAGCCAACAAACGCACCAAGGCAGGAAAAGGATTGTCTTGGTGTCTCCACCAGATTCTGCAGCTGAGGAAATGGAAACTCATTTCCTGCTGAATGTTCAGAGCAGAGGGAAAATGATGCAGAGAGAAAACATGAAGTGAAGGCAAAGCAACACCTGAGCAATAGCTCCTCTGTGTATTTGTCTGTTTTACATTCATAAGAAAGTTGTATTTTTTTCTCTCTCTCCTGCTGCCTTTTAAGAGTTTTCTGATGCTAATCTGAAAATCTTTCTCATCTTTTATTGATCATCTGACAGCCATAGCTTTTCTCATTAGGCACCCAAAATCCTGCTATAAACCCAGCACATTCCAGTAAAAATGCACATATATTTCATGGCCTTCCCTGGCACACACTCACCTGATCCATCAGTGAACATTGTGTAAGGGTTTTTCTTTCCGAGCTTTTTCACCCCTTAAATACCTGCAATAACATCAGTAATTTCAAAATTAAACAAGATTTCATAGAATTACAAAATGAACCGTGGGATGGTTTGGGTGGGAAGGGCCCTCACAGCCCCTCCAGTGCCACCCCCTGCCATGGGCAGGGACCCCTTCCACTAGCCCAGGTTGCTCCAAACCCCATCCAGCCTGGCCTTGGACACTGCCAGGGATCCAGGGGCAGCCACAGCTTCTCTGGGCAGCCTGCGCCAGGGCCTCCCCTCCCTCACAGGGTACAATTCCTTCCCAATATCCCATCTAACCCTGCCCTCTGGCAGTGGGAAGCCATTCCCCCTTGTCCTGGCACTCCATCCCTTGTAAAGCCTCTCTCCGTGTTTCCTGTTGGCTCCTTCAGGCAAGCAAGGCCACAGTTAGGTCACCCCAAAATTTATCTTCTCCAAGCTGCACAATCCCAACTCTCCCAGCCTTTCCTCCCAGCAGAGCTGCTCCATCCCTCTGCTCATCCTGGTGCCTCCCCTGGGCTCTCTCCAGCAGCTCCACGTCCTTCCTGTGCTGGGCCCCAGGGCTGGAGCAGCTCTGCAGGTGGGGTCTCACCTGAGCGGGGCAGAGAGGCAGAATCCCATCCCAAATCTCATCCCTTCTCTTTCCTTACTGATCCTCGTGGTGAATGTTGGTGCTTCCCACCCAATATTCACATCCACACATCCTCCAAATAGCACTTGGAGCATTGTCTGAAATCAATTAGGGGAAAAATCTGCCTGGAATTGCACAGCCACAGGGAAACCTCCCTCTGAACATGAGGTTGAATTCAGTCATCACTTCTGGTCCTATCCAGCTATTTCCATACCCTTTCACACGAAATCCTTCCTTCTCTAACTGCCAGCTTGGATAACACTGGAATCATTGTGGCAAACGGAGAGAATGAAAAACCCAATTTTGAACTGACTGCACTGAATAGACAGAGGCAGGAGTTAGAGGAGGTCTCTAACTCCAAAGCTCTGAATAAGGCACAGCTTGGCACTAACTGATCCCCAAACCTTGGACAGCAGGACACACAATCCTGCTGAGAAGTCTTATGGCAACAAGCAGAAGCTCATCTTGTGTCTGCAGGAGTTACTTCATTTCATCCACTTGGCTTCCGACACACACAGTGCTCAAAAAGAAAATACCTGCTTAAAGTTTGGAGAAGCACATGTGATTGAAATAAAATTTCCTTTCTACTTCTCATTGTAAACTTCTGATTTTTATAAAAATCATCCCTGAATACTCTGTTTCAAATCTTGTAACTCCATAGCACTGATTTGTGCCATTCATAGCTCTTTACACCTTCCTCCAGTTTTTCACTACCTGGTTGGAATTTTAATAGGAAGTTCTATTAGAAGATCATAACTTAATGAACCTGGAGGTTAAAGAATATTGGTATGCTGCCTCAAAAGCAGTATTTTAATGAAATTATGTTCCACCACTGGGATTGGCATCCTCTGCAGACTTGCTATTTAAATTAGCAGGGGTATTTTGAGGGTTCACTGAAAAGGTTTAATTCGCAGAGCCTATGAATATACAATTTTCCAAAGGCTTAAAATTCCTTAATTTACACTTATCAAGGCTTTAGATTAAGGAAGGTTGGTAATTGTATTTGCTGGAGTTCCTGTTAATGCTTCCACCTGAAATAACCAGTGTAGAGGAAAAGCCATATGGATGAAATCCAGTTTCTCCTTATTGTTAGAGCCTTTGGCTGGTTATTATGTAAACAGCTTAATAAATACACATAATAGAAATGGCCTGGCTGAGTCACTTGGCCAGGCAGGAGAAGGACTGTGTCAGTTTGGAGAGCTGTCACAGCTGTTGCTAAGCAAACTGGCAAAATCCTGATGTTTCCCCTCCATCAGCCAGTCACACCAAATCCCAGCAACATGCATTCACCCAGCCTGTGAAAAAAACATGCAGAAAACCTCAAACACCTGCTGGAATTCCTGCTGGGATGTCTGGGTGCAGAATACACAGCCAAATACATATATTTGAGGTCAAATTTTGTAGCCCAAGTTTTCTGAAATGTCGGGCTGTTGAAGCAAGTCCAGATGAAGCCACCGAGTTGATCCAAGGTCTGGAGCCCCTCTGCTCTGGAGACAAGGCTGGGAGAGCTGGGGGTGTTCACCTGGAGAAGAAAAGGGTCTGTGGAGACCTCAGAGCCCCTTGCAGTGCCTAAAGGGGCTCCAGGAGAGCTGGAGAGGGACTGGGGACAAGAGCCTGGAATGCCAGGACAAGGGGGGATGGCTTCCCACTGCCAGAGGGCAGGGTCAGACAGGATACTGGGAAGGAACTGCTCCCTGTAAGGGTGATGAGGCCCTGGCACAGGGTGCCCAGAGAAGCTGTGGCTGCCCCTGGATCGCTGGAAGTGTCCAAGGCCAGGTTGGACGAGGCTTGGAGCCACCTGGAATAGTAGAAGGTGTCCCTGCCCATGGCAGGGGGTGGCACTGGATGAGCTGTGAGGTCCCTTCCAACCTAAACCATTCCATGATTCTATCTCTCCAAGGAAAAGCTCTCCCCAGAAGGAACTGCTCCTCCCTACCCTCTGCCATAGAAACCAGAGACACCAAACCGTGAGAGATTTTCTTCCCCATTGTCAGAGATTTTTTGAAGGCCGCTGAGGTCTGTAAGAGAAATAATTTTAAGAAGTGAGGAGAGTTCAAAAAGCTCTCATATCAACACTCTAATTAAGCCTCTACCCTTATTATCATGTAGAAGAGGCTCTGTCCATAGCACATTATAATTGTGGTGGCTGCACTTGGTAAATGATTGTTCTGGATATTAGCTGGCAACTAGGAGGAAATGGAGGAATAGCAAATATGAGTGGGACGTAATATCTGTGTCCAAAAAGGCACTGAGATTTTAAAATATTCCTTTGGACTGCCACCTGGCTATTTTTTTTTTTTTTACACGACAGTCCCTCTCAAAGAACGAAAAAAGCAAACTGAAAATTAAAATAAACTTATAAAATAACACCTTGTTCACTGTCCACCTGAACAAGAGAAGGGACCATTAAGGCAAGGGAAAGCTTTATATCTACCTGGCTGGGTACAGGGCAGCTGAGAATTCCCTGTCTGGAGAAGTATCCTGTATCTCAGACTGCACCTGAGGATTTATCTCGTGTATTTCTATCCCTGCCCAGAGCTGCTCGTACTCATGCAGAAATAAATCTCCCTTTTCTTCCCAGACAGCCTCTCCTCAGCAGTATATTCTTTACTCTTGTAGGGAATCTGAGGGATTTACCTGGGTGTTTTCGGCCTTTTAGGATTTGGAGACTGCTTGAAAAACTGAAGGGACAGATTTTTTGAGTGTATTAACCCCATGGTCTGTCGCCAGGATGGTCTCAATCTGTGTAAAACCATGAGATTAAATAGACACAACCCTGAGGGACATTCTGCCTACACAAGAATAATCTTCCAGTGTGGTTTTTGTGGTCCAAAAATTCCCATTAGCAGTGGACTCCACACTCCTAATCTGGAGACAAGGACTGAACCAAGGCAAGACTTGGTTGAGGAAGTAGTGAAGAAACATAATCCACACAACATGTTAAAGGACAAATTTTTTTTTGTGCGTTTTTGCTCATATTTGCAGTGGCAGAGGTTACTGCAAATGATGAGAGTCCAAGGCACGTGGCTTTTACACAGAAGGAATATTGAGGGTCTAAGTGAAGCAAATGACTTTGAAAGAATGAAAAATTAATAAGTTTAAGAAAAAACAACTCAATTTTAAAGGTGAGGCAGAGAATGGTATCAGCTTTCCTCTATAATAATGCAGCATTTTGTTAAAGAGCCCTTGTAATGTGTTTAAAATGCTTCTCGTGTTGGGCAACAAAGTATTGAGCTGGAAAATCTATAAGTGTCCAACCCAGTCATGCTTGGGTATGATCTATTGATATTGTCTCAAATCTTCAGCCTATTTATATCATTTGTAAATATAAAATATTTCTTTTTGAATATTGAGTGCCTGTTGGTGTATACAGCCCTCATCTCATGAACTACAGTAAAATTGGGTCTCGGTTCATCTATTTCAGATATTCCTGTCTAGACAAATGAACTCTCTGCCTAAATTTATAACTCAGGGGTAATGAACCATGGAAGTTTTCGTTATAGTGGCAATGAATGCAAGCTCAGAAAAAAAACTGGAAACAGCTGAACTTCCAGATGCACTTATGGAGCAAAATACTTATGAGGAGATAGCAGAAAGTTTTTACTTTTTGGAGTTTCTAACACAATGTGTTCTGGGATAGAAGTAGTTTATTATGGAATGTCAGGGGGCTTCTGCCTCCTGCTTGTTTTGCAGATGGCTGAGGAAAAGCACACAGATAAATGAGGAAGTCAACTGATCAAGGGTTCTTTGTCTTGTGGAAAACACTGGTGCCTTCTGGTCTCTAAAATGTCAGGATTCTCAAAGGAAAAAGAGGCCCTTCACAAACTGTCATAAGTGAGGCCAGGTCTTCTTCTTCTTTAATTAATTCATCTTGGTTGCAAGGAGTCTTCATCCAATATTTCATCGAGCAAAGTCTCCTAAGCAAATGGATTCACTGACTAAAAATATAACTTTAAAAGTGTGAATCTCCTGTATTTAGAATATAAAATAATGGCAGTGAAAACACCAGCTTTAAATATAGTGTGTAAAATTCATTCTAATTTTGGACTAGGCTGAAGTCACAGTCTCACCAGCTTGAGGGGACCTGCCTGGACAACCTAACGATGAAAAGGGTGCACAGATAAGATGCAAATGTAGATTACTAATGTTCAGATTAGTGCAAATATTGATCACGTATGGAATGTTTCTGTGATTTTTTTTGAGGCTCACCTCAGAAAATCATTCCTTCCATGACAATGATTAGCCACGCCATGTTGTTTACAGGACGGATTTCACCACTCCCAAGAGAAAGAACTCAGGTATAACGACTTGGGATTTCTGTAATTTCAATGCACTCTGAAAGCTCTCTTCAAGTCCATAGTTCAATTCCCTTCCCAGTCATGTCCATTGCCTTTCCCACACTGCTTCTACAAGGAAAATTCCTGCCCTCTCCTTGTCTGTTTAATCTTCGTTACAAGAGCTCTCTGCAGCCTTTGTGTTGATGTCTCACCACTCTAATTTAGCATGACTTTGCACCATTTCCCAAATAAAACTGAGGTAGGGAATGAAGCCAAAGTGCCTTGGGAGTCCCAGAGGCTGATTCTTCAGGGACCTGATTGGATTTAATTAATTTGTACAATTCACAATGCTTTGAGATCGTCTTTTATAAGAATTTGGCTGTGTTCTTCCATGTGAGCACTAAACATGAGACAATGGAATGGGTCTGGAATTCTCTCTTATCCAGCTATTAACAGGCAGAGGAAGGGAGGGGACAATTAATTTGAATTTTCTCTACTTAGGTCTTGGTTGTTCTCTCTTGTCTCCCAGGAAAGGCAATTTTCTAATTGGTTCCCTGCAGCTGCCCTGACATTTTTATTTTTATATTTAGAAATAAAAGGTCAAACCCTCCAACTACCAGTTGGTTTAACACCATGGAGGGCAAGGTGAATACCTTCCTAAATTAGCTCAGCACAAAGGAAGCTGCTGTTCAGCAGTTATTTCCCACTGGCAGATATTAGTATTCCTGAGGGAAATATGTACAGCATGAAGGAGCGTGTGTATGGATTAAAAGCATTTAATCCACACAAATTGAAAAAATTAGATTCAAACTTATGGAAAAGACTAGTTGTAAAACGAATTGAATAAATGAACAAACAAAGCACAGTGTAAATTAAGACCTTGGAAATTTATTTTTGTCTGAGAGGAAAGCAAGCTTAGTCACACAATAATTATTATTCTTGTTGCGTCCACCAGAGAAGTCTCCATTAAAATCAAAATTCAAGTTCTCATCAGTGGAAGAACACTGAATATGACACTTCTCAAAGGAGTTACAGTGACTCTAAAAAAGGAATAAATTGATGTGGTGAAGTGGATGTAAAAGTGAGAGTCTTCCAAGATTTTAAAAATGAAAAAATTATGGAAAATTACAATGATTTCCTATGGGGACTGCAGAATGCACAACACTGTATCCATGCTGTTTTGGCGATATTAAAGTAAATATAGTACATCTGCTCCAGAGCATCAGGATAATCTGTCACAGTGGGAAGTTCCAGGATGATTATGTACATTTAGCTCTTCTGCTGCATATTCCAATTCCTCCCCTTCATTATCTTGCACACCAGAAAATCTGCCATTAGGAAATAAGCAAAATCAATACTTTACTCAACCATCAGTCCTGGTGGTACAATAAAGAATCCTAGAAATGTAGAGTAATATCCCAGGATCATTAAGGTCGGGAAAGCCCTCCCAGACCATTGAGCCTGACCCGTGCCCAATCCCCACCGTGTCACCAGCCCAGAGCACTGAGTGCCATGTTCAGGTGTTCCTTGGACATCTCCAGGGATGGGGACCCCAACACCTCCCTGGGCAGCCCCTTCCCGTGTTTGACAAACTTTTCCATGAAGAAATTCTTCCTCCTGTCCAACCTGAACCTCCCCTGGTGTAACATAAGGCCATTTCCTCTTGTCCTGTTGAGAGAAATGGGAAGAATTCTCATTTGACTGTTTCCCATGGCGTGTTGAAACATTACTGAATATCTGGGGGTTTTAAGATCTGTGTTTGTTCCCAAATAATTCAGCTACATTTGAGTTCATCCAAGTCTGAGGGAGGAAATCCCTTCTCACCTCTTCCAGTGTAGGAATCATTCACAGGCAGTGCATGAGGGAAGAGTTACACCGGGCATGTTAGCAAATATAAAATAAAAGGCAAATGATTACCAGGTTTTATGGAAATCTGCTGTGGTTCTGTGCTGTCATATTGTTTATGATGCTTTCATCTGACACAGATCCCTATTGTCCGTATGGGAGTCATTAGAAGGAATTGCTGCTCCTCTATTTGGTTCAGTGGAGTTATGTATTGCCTGGTGCATGTAAGGAATCAGCCCATGGAGGAAAAGGAGAAGAGAGGGAGAGAGAAACATTTCCCAAGAAACAACCTCTTATCTTTTTTTGGTGCTGTGTAGTAAGTGAAATAAAAGAAGGAAAAAAGGGGGGAAAAAAAGCCCATAAAGATTTCCCTCACTTACATGACACACTAAAATCAAGGATTTCAAAACTTCCATTATCACAGGCAGAAGCTTATTATTAATGTGTTTTTCTTTTTCAGAGCTTCTTCCCTGAAATAGAATTCCAAGCCCATGCTGCGACTGTGCAATATTGTTCACTGCAAGCAACTATTTTGTTCTGCCTCAGAGGCAATACATTTTTACATTTAATTTTGCTGTGGGTATATACAACACTTGTTTATGTCCTTAAAATGTCTTTTAAAGAGATTGATTTCAATGCTTCTCTGGCAAATCCAGCTATGAAGGTTTAATTCTCTCCCTCACTCAGCCAGGCAGCACTGATATTTCATTTTGGTGGCTCATACGTCTACGAGGTAACACTGGACATATGTAATCATATACGTGAAGATAGATGCATGGATTTGTTTCGTGTTCTCAGTGGAGCTTTAATTAAAGAATTTTACTCCAAGTTTTATTACCAGCTTCACGTCTCTGTTTAGCCTCAAGTGCTGCTACCGAATTTCCATGTATAGTAAATTATGTTCATGTAAATAAATGCTGTTTCTCTGAGAAAAACACCAGTAAATGGCACATGAAAGATTTTTATTTGACCTGGTGCTACTCCTTTGGGAATGAGCATAACTTGAAATTTAACATGGATGTGCAGATGTGATTGTTGTCTGTCTGTGCTCCTCTGCTCCCATTTAATATTGATGGGATGGAAGCAGGAACAGGGTTTATTCCAATGCTAACTGTGAACAACATAAGAAGACAAGCCTGCAGGAGTTTATCAGTTTACAGCATGAATGTTGTTTATTATAACACTTAAAAAAAAAAAAAAAATATTCAAGGGGGAAAATGCCAATGTCACTTGAGTATCTCTCAGTATTATTCTGCTTGTTTCTCCAGCCCTTCGAACCTTGGTGCATTGACTTCATATCTTGGCATTTTATACGTGTAACAGGAGAAATTATCCTCTCACCTTCTCAGGAAATCATTTTCCAAAATCTCAATCACACTTTATTCCAAACACATTGTGACTGAAACCAAGTCATCACCTTCAAGTAGAAAGTTGTGTGTTAATAGCCCTGTTTATTTAAGCATAGGAAAATATTTGCTTTAATCAGCAGTCTAATTAAATCTGATTGTTTTAATCTATGTGTAATCTCTGCTGTTGCTTAATAGTCAGGCAAAGAGCATGAAAAATTGGTATAAAATATTGTCAAGAACTAATTCAAATGCCTGCTGAATATTCCTTGTCTTTTGTGGTGAATGGATAGGAAAAAGGACTCCAGAAATTTAATGAGACTTGAAGGTGGGACATAAGAAACAGAAACTTTTGTGCTGATTAACAGCAAAAAATGTTCTTTCTTTAGTGGGTTTCCATTTTGGACAGAGACCATCTGCTGGTGAAACTCTCAATAAAAGCAAGTTTTGCTTGGATAGTTCCATTATTGAAGATAAACCCCTGTAGCTGAAACTGCACATTTTAATTTTCCATTACTAGATTGCATCTCCAGATACTGTCAGATCCAAGCGACTGCCATTTAATAAAAACAAATAAATACAATTCCGATGAAAATTGAGATAATCGTCATTGCAGCCTTACACTCACATTTATGCTGATACAGCCATGCACCTGTTTTCTTTGTCCTTTTCTAAGCAAGCACATTTCTCTAATTCTATAGATATTGTGACCTGCAAACTGGAATTACTTTTCTATCAAAACTGTTCCCCATCAGTGGATAAAATATATTTGTCTCAGAGAAGTGCAGCTTTCAGCATACACCAAACCTGGAGCTGAATTGTGCCATTAGAAGCTGATTTGAAATGGTTCTCCATGAGTAATTGTTATTTTAGGAGCTGTCAATACAACTTGTTTTCAAATTCAATTTTTTTACACTCTCCTAAATGCTTGTTAATTCATAAAACTGCTATGAAAGATTGCTGTTCTTCTTGTAGAAGGAACAAATTATTATTAAATATCCGATAATTACATTACGTCCAAATTTTAAATAAAATTTCTCTTTTCTTGGAGAAAAATAAGAAAACAGGAAACATTCTGTATCCATGTAGAATTGCTCTCTGAAACCCAAGTCAAACTTGGTCCTTCATATTTCACCTGTTAAATTTCTGATACATTTTTATGCAATTGGGATGTTTGGCAATTTATTTGAGCACAACAGAATTTAGAGATTACATGGAGTAAGTGAGGAGTAAAAAGCAGGGATAAGGATTGCAGCAGGAATTGCTAAGAGGGAATGACAGGATAATTCAGCTTCAGGTGAGATTCATTGCAAGAAAAAGTAAAATAAAACACATTGAGAGAAAGAGTTTAATTTGATTAGTCCTAATGAAGGACCGAAACCTTACTGTTGGTACTCTGGAATGAGATCTTAGGTTATATTGGATAATTCCAAGAAAAGTATCAGCTCAGTGCTCAGTCACTGTCAGAAAAAAATAATTGAAATATTGAGAATAATTTGTAGAGGACTGAGGATCAAAACATCATTAGGCTACTTTAAAAATTCCAAGAGGAACCCAGCTCCTTGGGAATGCTGTGCCTAGATTTCTGATCTCTTCTCCAAGACATCCCGGGGAGTTCTCTGAACACAGAGAGGTGTTCACAGAACCATAGGATGGTTTGGGTTGGAAGGGGCCTGGAATGGAGTCCCCAGGGAGCTCCAGGAGGGGAAGGCAGGAGGAGGAGCCCAAATCCCAGCCTAAGGCCTGCTCAGGGACCATCAGGGCATCCTAGGGCCACCCATCCAATGCAGCTCAGGATGCACAGTGGAGCTGGGGCTCCAAAATCAGGAGTCCCAAGGAACAGTCACCTTGTCTGGGTCCCTCCCAGGGCTGTCCCAGCAGACCCACCACTCCCAGGATCCAGGATCCATTGAGAGCAGCTCTCTAGGTCACCTCTCAGCAGATCTAGGGGACTTCAAAGGAAGCTAGAAAACAGCAGATTTGAAATAAAGCAAAAGAGGTGGCTCTTCATACAGGATTTCATGAAATTTTAGACTTTGAAAGAAAAACAGGACAAAGTGACAGAGTTAAAACACAGAAAAGCAGAACTGATGCAGGAAGTCCTAAACCTACAATGAGTGAAACATTGCATGTGGAGTAATGAAGCTATCAGAGGGAAGAATCACTCTCCACTTGATTTGTTCTGACATTCCAACCTATCTATCACTGGTTGTTGGCAGAGACTAAGCCAGATCTGTCTGTGGGTTTAGTTCAGATGCGCCTTCCAGGCAGAGTCTTGCAGGCCCAGTGTGAGGCTGGGTGAGGAGCTTATTTAACACTGCCTTAATCTGGTGTGTGGGGTTGTTTTGCTTCTCTCAGCCACTGTTCCAGCAGGGTCCTCTTCAGCTGCCTTGCACAGCAGTTGGAGTTTTAATTCCCTGCCTTTCAAGCAATCTTCTTGGAATTCAGGCTTTCTGGAGAGGCCTTGATACAAAGGGGTTTTGATTGTACTGTATGTAGATTATCAGCTTTTGCAGCTGACTTTTCTTATTTGTTTTATCTTCTGATAGCCTTGGAAATAGTGATGCAAATAATGCATGGAATAGTTGAATAAGAAAGAAAAATAAATCAGAAAATATCCATGTCCCACTCTCTACTCATTACCCTGTTGAAAGCTGGTGGAGGTGCTTCTCAGTCTTTACAGTGACATAAATTGGTAATAATAATCCCTGATATGTAGGTTTCAATTATTGCTGATAAACATAAAAAATTAAGCCGTTTTTGTCTTTCTCCCACATGAAAAATTTCTTTACATTCACTGAATTTCTATGGTAATGAGGTTGATAAAATAGAAAAAAATGCTGTTGGGAATAAAAGCTTTAAGTTTTCCTATAGTCATATGTTCTATTAACTCTGGGAAGGCAATAATATGTGAATGCACGTAAAATAAGACCTTATAACATTTCGCTGTCCCAGGTTCACTGAAGTCCAGTGGAAAACACTTCAGTCTTTGCTTTCATCTTTCTGGATTTTTCCAGACACAAACCTGGGCTGTGACATTAACATGGGCCAAACCTCAGAATCCCGACTCAGAAGGAGCTGAGTAGGGGATTTGTCCTTTCAGGGGCTTGATCCCTGGAATTTTGCAGTACAGGTCAAATCCCAAGTTCCTTCATTATCTCAGCTCCACTGTTAGCCTGGCCAAACTCCGCCTGACTTTAGGTAAGACCGGAATTAATATTAATAGTTCAAATTTGAATGGGAATGAATGAAACTGAAAAGCCATTGAAATATCATAATTCAGCACAGGACGTGCACCTGCTGATCGAAGCCTTTTCTCCTGGGATTTGCTTTTTTTATTGGCACCCAGCCCATAGAACAGCTGATGGACACATTCCTGAAATATTTCTGTTGATACAGGAAATTAGATTCTCACCTTTAAAGTGCTTAAACGGAGCTTTTCCCAAGGAGCTTCCAGTGGGTCATATCTTTGTTAACCTTTTGCCTAATAAGAAACTTCATAAACAAAGAAACATCACAATAATATGTGGATTATAATAATTAACAACAAAAGTCCACATTACACTTTAGAATCAGAAGGCTGAGACAATACCTCCCACAGGAAAGGATCTTGGTGGCATAATAGAAACTTTTAATTTAAGATTTCCACAACTGTATCCATTTCCTTCCTGATTTAGTCAGCTTTGAGTGCAATAGGCTCAATTTATGATGTTTAATTGGAGCTGGATGCTTGGAGATAAAAAACATATTGTTTACTTTCTAATTCCACATTGCATTCAAATTCACAGTAAAGTGAAAAATTTGATGTGAGAAGATTTTAAAAATGTCTTTGAGTTTTTAAATTCCTTTCAGACAGCTTTGAAGAAGAAAACTTGGAAAAATAAGACAGCGTAGGCAACATCATCTTATATAATGATCCAAGTTGTAGTAGCTACACCTTTTTGTAGATGAGAAGTACATGTCATGCATAAAAATACACACTTGGGGAGGACTTAAACAGCACTGGCAAATAAACTCAGAATGCTACTTTTCAGCTAGGATATATTAAAAGTTATTACCCTCAATTATATAAGCAAGTAGAATTTATTGCTGTAATTGTCCTTGAAAAGGAGTGTACTGATGTAGGATATTAAAAAGTGTGGAAGCACCGGTATTAAAATCAAGCCTTCCATGGAGCTGATGATCCTTGGGGGTCGCTTCCAGCTCTGGATATTCTTTGATCCACCACAGTTTCTCTGAAAGGGAGAAATGGCTCTGTCAGAGACCCAAAGATGGCAATTTCACTGAGAATTTAGACTTTATTTTCAAAAGGTAACAGTCTTCCTGAAATTTGAGCTTAGTATTTATCAAGGCAATCTTAGCTTAAGGTTTGGGAGGGGAAGTCTGGAAAGTTGTGCCATTTGGGGACAAATACCACCAGAATAGAAGAATTGCGTAGGTAAGTGAAGAAAAATATAACCATGGGAACTGCCAATTTTCTTCTCTTCAAGAGTCTTGTTATATTTTTTAAACCAGGAATCGATGAACTTTTTAAAGGTGGCTCTTTTTTTTGGCTTTTGTAGGGAGTTTAGAAGTACATGAGGCCAGATGAAGAGTGGGGAGAACACTGGCAAACAACCCACATGCCCAAGTTCTGTGGACATAAACCCCACATCCATCAGCCTGGAAATTCCTTCCTTCCCAAGGCTATTAATGACTTGATCTAGTGAGAGACGTAGAGTCCTATTTATAGCAGTGCTGCGCCCTCAGCTCTTCCTTTAGAGCACTAATGAGGCATTTCAGCGCTGCTGAAGGGAAGAGATTTTAATTCTTCACATTAAGCCCATGGCTGGGCTCCGGAGTTGCAGATCCAAGCATCTGGTGGATCATTTGCTAGCTGTCAGCAGCAGAGACTGTCTATTTTCTGGATCAAACCAGCAGAATATCCCAGCCCTTTAATTGGGGCTTTGAAAAAAAAAAAAACTTGGAGGGTCATAAACTTTTATAGAGTAAGGCAGCAAAATAGGGTAAATGATATGCACGTCTGCCCAAAACTGGGACAGGCTCTAATCTTTTCCTTCACCACATAAAAGGTTCATTTTCTGATGCAGATTTAAGGCATTAGTATAGGAAACTCCAGGAGCTGTTGTGAGCCTTGGAAAATACTGGGTTTACAGCTGTAAAAGTACTGGTAGAGAACTGATCGTCTGAATGTGCTGTCAAAATCATGGAATCACAGAATCCCAGACTGGTTTGGGTTGGAAGGGACCTTAAAGCCCATCCAGTGCCACCCCCTGCCATGGGCAGAGACACCTTCCACTAGCCCAGGTTGCTCCAAGCTGTGTCCAACCTGGCTTTGGACACTTCCAGGGATCCAGGGGCAGCCACAGCCTCTCTGGGCACCCTGTGCCAGGGCTTCATCACCACCTTCAAAAATATTTGAGTGCTCACAATTCCAAACCTATTCTGGTGGACAACTACTGCAAATTAATTCTCCTCTTCACTTTTGCCATGTTGGGCTTGCTCCTATTCCCTTTTCCATCTACTAGAGATGCAGCTGGGATGTATCTTCATCAGAAGTGTGGGAAGGAAGGGAGAGCTGTTATGTCTTGAGCAGAGTAGACAAACTGAAACTGAGTAGCTGAAAATTTCATTTTGAAAAGTGATTTGGGTCTTGTGAAAACTGAAAGCAAGATTAATTTTTTTTCCAGTTTCTTTGGAACCTTTCAGTATTTGCTGGAATGGATGCTTTGGAAGCCATGGTTTGTGACATCCAGCATGTGGAGGGTTTTGCACCTTCCCTGGGCAGATTCCTCAGGTTTCTGCCCTCAAGCTGAGATCGAGCTCAGAAATCAGCCTCTGCCCTGACCTGGGGAAAGTCCCCTCTGAAATCCAATGGGTTCTGCCTCAGAATTCAAATGCAAAATCTAGTGTCTTTTTGGGGGGGGGCAGAGGGAGACAGAGAGGGGGTGGCAGTGGTTGGGTTTTCTGTTTATTTGGTTGGACTTTGCTGGTTTTCTTTAGAAAAAACAGGATAAACTCTAATACAACCTTTCCATAGAATCATGCAATCATTAGGTTGGAAAAGATCTCCAAGATCACCAAGTCCAACCTTCCACTGAATCCCACCATGTCACTAAACCAAATCATAGAGCTCCACATCCAGTCATTTTTTGGGCACTTCCAGGGATGGGGACTCCACCACCGCCTGTGCCAGTGCCTGATCAGCCTTTCCCTGAAAAAATTGTTCCTAATAGCATCAAATCCTGTGCCTTAGTGATATCACATCCTAATACCACACAAACTAATTTCCCCACACGAACATTTAACACAGATTTTCATGCTTCATTTGTACCTGGTTTTTCTTTTGACTTTTAACTTTTCCTTATCTTGAAGGTGAAGGAATGATCTCTCAGTTAAAAACATCAGGACACTTTACCTGGGGAAGTAAACTGACTTATGCAAAGACATTCTGATTCTATTAAATAAGATTCTAATGGTTTTATTTACACCTAATTTAGAATAATCCATACGGTTATTATGTTTGACAGGAAAGGTAGGAAACTGTTATTGCTTTACAAGTATTTCCTTCTAAATTTTTTAGGCTAAACAGTTAGTTTATTGTTAAAATCACTCATGGTTCATAACTTTTTCCTAAAAGGTTGTTATTATTGGACCAGTATTTTTACTTTATAAACCATGTTTTACTAATGACAGCATATATGAGGCCATTGTTACCTCAGAAAATTCCTGTGTTCAATCACTACCCCCAAAAGCTTTAGATATTCTTCTATTTAATAATATTTTTTTTTAGATATGTAGTCAGTTAAAGTTTTCTCCACAGCTGGAGAAAGGTATTTCACACTTCTCCAATCAGTTTATCAAATATCCCTCTTGCCAAGTTGCCTATTAATTTAGTCATCACCACTTGTCACCAGATTTGAATAAATGAGCATTTTCAATAAACCTAAGGCAGCTCTGAAAGCAGATTTAAATTTGTATTCATGCTCCTTTGAAAATAAGAGTCAAAATACTCACATACTAAAACCAGCAAAACAGGAAAAAATGTGCTCAGTTGTTCTCTCTTAAGAAAGACATAATTAATATTATTTAGCTGTCTTATAGGGGTTTATTGATACCTCATATATAACCTTGCACTCTAAATGTGCCAAACCCATGTTTAATTCTGATTGCCCAGCAAGGCATACCTTCTGACAATTAAGAGGTAATTAAACAATTAGACAGAAGTTAATAATGAAGAACTAGGCATATCTTTTGAAATGACAGAATTGAAAAATTCTAGTTTTGGTTTATTGTTTATAATGGACAATTTTGCCTGTCTGTGCTCCTCTTTCCATGTACCTTGCACAAGGGAGTCCGCTGTACCTGTCCCATCAGGGTGTGCTCACGATCCCCCATTTTGTGCAGGAAAATTCTGTCTCCTCATCCGTTCTGTTTTCTCATTCCAACTTTGTGCCACAACTGGTCTTTTATCAAAAACACTCCTGTAATTTTTTGGCTTTGAACCAACTCTGCTCACCTTGCACTCCTGGAGCAGCCCACATGTGCTAATACTTCTGATTTTCTGTCTCATTATCATCAGTTGAGGTTATTTTTTTCAGCACGGGTGCATTCATATGACAGATGACTGTGTCAGTCTGATCTGATCCTTCCAGTCTGGAGACTGGGATGTGGCAGAGACAAATGACTCTTCCATTTCCACCTTCTAGTGGGCACTGGCTGTGTTTACTTTTACTTTGCATGGGAAGATTGTGGCTGCCCCATCCCTGGAAGTGTCCAAGGCCAGGTTGGATGGGGCTTGGAGCAACCTGGGATAGTGGAAGGTGTCCCTGCCTATGGCGAGGGGTGGAATGAAATTAATTTTAAGGTCCCTTCTAACTCAAATCATTCTGGGATTTCATCCAACCCTTGGCAAAATAAGTTCCCTTGCCATGCTTGTGGAGCCTCGGGTTTATCTCTGATTTCATAAATAATGCATGGAAAACACAAATAACAATATATTAATTGTGAGTGTCTCATCAAAGAGGAATTAAAAAGAGCCAGCATCCAGCCTTAGGTGGGAGGGCACTGCTGGAAAGAAAAGCTCCTTCCATCCATGCAAAGTGATGAATAATTGTAGACAATCCATTGAAATGTATTCCCAAGAAGCTTGCCCTGCCAGTCTGGGCTAAATGTGCTGAAAGAAAGAACTAATTAGTGAATAAGTTGCTTCCACCAAATTGAGTGGGCATCAATCACATTCTGCAACTGAGGCAACCCAGCACTGGGCAGCCCTGCACGCCTGCTGTTGTTTGGGAATGGGATCCCAATGAGCCCGGCCCAGCTGCTGTTGTTTGGGAACGGGCTCCCGAGGTGCCCGAGGAGCTGCCAGCCAGCACCAGGTAGAGGCAGTGTGTCATTTGTCTTGTAGGACACAAGCGGATTTGATTTAGTCCCTTTGTTGGGTGTTTTGGTGGGTTTTTTTAATGCAGGAAGACAAGCTGGAGTTCTGTGATTAATATGGAATCTGTTGCACTTCCAAACGACCCTGCGTACAAATACGGATTGGGATAGAAGTGCCTTTGTGTTAAATGAGCCGTATCATCCAACAGAGAGCTTGTGTCCGGTTTAAGCTCTTTACTGGCTTTGTGCCAGCTGTGCAGGACAGGTGGGATTCGATCTGCCAGGGAATCTGCAGGCTAAAAGTTAACCCATCAGCAGTTTTGAACTAATCAGGATCATAGAATCATTGAGGCTGGAAAAGACCCCCAAGATCATCCCTGGAATTGTTCAAGGCCTGGCTGGATGGGGCTTGGAGCAACTTGGGATAGTGGAAGTTGTCCCCCACGGCAGGGGGTGGAACGAGGTGACCTTTAAGATCCCTTCCAACCCACCCCATCCTGTGACACTAAAGCTGCCCTGCTTTGTTTTCCAGCCTCAAAAGAAGATATGAGCAGGTTACAGAGAGCCATAATGAGCCATAAAGTGGGATCAGACTGGAGAAATGTGTGTCGTCAAGCACAGAAAAGTCTGTGTGTGGGCAGGTAGGGGTTTTGGAGGGAGCACTTATTTCTCTGCTGCTGAAAGGTTTCTTGCTCTCCATTGTCATGCAAATTCCATCTTGAGGTGGTGAAATGTTGAAATTGGCACTGGAATACATTTTGTGCACAGTTTCTCCTTTATTTCCCGACCACTGTCAGTGCCTGCTCACTCCACCACTGCTTTGTAGTCACAAAAGAATGACCAGGCAGCAGGGCCAGCATTTGCAACTGAATAAAACATCTGCATTTTCTTCCAATTAGCCATTTTGGGATTGTATTTCCTGCAGTCCCCGTCGTGCATATATGGCAAACCTTTTTTACCAACCCATAATAAACCACTCACCTAAAATAAAAAAATCCCACATCTGTCTTTGCAGGTGACCCTTCGTGTCACATGAAGTGTGGACCAAAGTGAGCTCCTGGGGAATTCTGGTCGCAAAGTGAGACTAATTCTGAACATTCAGCTCCCTTTGTTTCACACTGAAGTGCTTCCATGGTTTTCAGGCTATTTCCTTTTAAGCATTTAAATAAATAGTTTATCATGGAGTGACACAAGACTGTTTCTTTCTTTACAACCTTTTAAAGATATTCAGTGCCTTTGTTTTATTCAACTTAGGCAAAAGCATAAAGCTTTAAAGGCATTTTTAACTGTTACATTATAAATGTTCTTCTTTGTAGCAAAAGAAAAAAAGCCCAAAACTTAGGGATTTCTAAAGATTTATACAGTCTTTTGTTTTTCTGTTTTTCCTCACTCTTTCAAGCTGCTACACAAACATCAAAGCATTAAATGGGGAGGCAACATCCAAGTGCATTTTTCTAATACTGGGTGGGAGGTGTATGAAAGGAAATGAAAAATGAATTTCCAGCTATGGAACAGAAAAGGTATGGATCAGATGTTGGTGATAGGGATAATTCCTGCCTGCAGCACCACTGTGGTCCTCTCCAGACATGGAAAACTGCTCTTGGCACAGACTTTTTGTCTCTTCAGCCCTTCTGCTGAGACTCTGGATGGAATTACCTGGGCAGTTGGTAGGGATGTCCCCACTCAGGTGCAAATTACCTCATTCCAGTGTGGCCAGGAAATTCAACCAGATAATACAATTGCTGTGCAGCTAGGCAAGCTTCAGATTATAGCCTACCAATGGAAAAAGTTTGGAGTTAAAGGACACAAAAGGTTATTGACATATGAGCTTCAAGTTTTTGTGAAGCTCAGTGTGCTTAATTTGACCCAGCTGGAGTCTCTGGGAACATTTTAGGGACACACATGATAGGAAAGGTTGAAAAACTGCTGCCCAGTCTCCATGAAAGATAATTGTCTGCACTGGAGGTGACTCATAACTGCCTTTTTCTCCTTTAAAATAAGAAACCTTTCATAAAATATAAGCAATTTCCTCTCTCACCTGTCTTCCACACTTGACAGATGAATTGCGGTGAAAAGTCTTTCGAAGAAGCATCTGATCAAGATTCCCCTTCCACCTTCCTTTTGAAAAATTGCTATGTGTGCAAAAATTCCTGGGAAAGGAAACAAACAAAAAAATCAGGAGTGACTCTGAAGTTAAAAAATCAGTATAAGAACATGCACAATTCCCTTATTTTTTTAAATGGAAAGACAAAGGCCTTTAGGTAGGAGAATTTTTAGTTTGTAAATCAACATTTGCTTCAGCTTTTATAGATCTTTACTACAACAGGAGAGCGTTGCTGAATGACTGCATGTGACTGCACTTCCAGGAGGATTGTCTCCTTAAAATACTGAGGTTATCTTACAGAGGTCTCCTCTTGTGAACTCTGCCTAAATGGGGGAAACACAGCTCAGACAACTCCCTGTTTGCCAAGGGATCAGTGGGATGGAGATGGGGATTACTTTGGGGCTTGAAGGATGCTGAGGTCAGCCTGACCATCCCAAAGTTAAACACTCTGAGGAGAAACGTTCCTGAGATCCCGACAGAGGAACCAACAGGGGACAGTACTGACAGCTATCTAACCCAGCCTGGGGACATCTGACATCAGTCACCTTATGCCATAAAAGCCCAGCCCCACTTTTCAGTGGGAGGATCTTCTAACACCCCCCTTCAGGGAGTGTGTGGAGATTCCTCCCTGGAGTGGGGACACCCTCAAGGTCACTCCTTGAGGCTGAGGAGAGAGATTTGGTCACTGGGATGGGTGAGTGACATCAATCTCTATTTAATAACTGTTTTTCTAGTTTTGATATCATTGCTCCACTAAATAGTGTACCATATTAGTTATAGCTGCCTGTGCTGTGTATTAAATAATTCTGATTAAGATCTTTCAGTTTAAGCATTCTCATTATCACCATCATTTTAATAGCAGGAATACAACTCAGGAAGGGCTTAGGAAAAGGGAAGAGGATGGTTTTTTTATCTTCTTATTTGAGACTTTCAGTCTATGCTGCTGAGATAGGATTTATTTTACACTCTTCACCTAATAAACATTTATTGGAGAAATAATTTTCCCTTTGTGGGCCCTTTTGGAAAAACGTACCTTCTGAACATTGAAATAATTGGAAATCCTGGANCCTTCAGGGAGTGTATGGAGATTCCTCCCTGGAGTGGGGACACCCTCAAGGTCACTCCTTGAGGCTGAGGAGAGAGATTTGGTCACTGGGATGGGTGAGTGACATCAATCTCTATTTAATAACTGTTTTTCTAGCTTTGATATCATTGCTCCACTAAATAGTGTACCATATTAGTTATAGCTGCCTATGCTCTGTATTAAATAATTCTGATTAAGATCTTTCAGTTTAAGCATTCTCATTATCACCATCATTTTAATAGCAGGAATACAACTCAGGAAGGGCTTAGGAAAAGGGAAGAGGATGGTTTTTTTATCTTCTTATTTGAGACTTTCAGTCTATGCTGCTGAGATAGGATTTATTTTACACTCTTCACCTAATAAACATTTATTGGAGAAATAATTTTCCCTTTGTGGGCCCTTTTGGAAAAACGTACCTTCTGAACATTGAAATAATTGGAAATCCTGGATATTTGGTAGTCTCCAAGGCCTAGTGTTTTGCTGACACAGAGATGTCTCTCTGGCTCCCAGGGCAAACAAAAACAGTGCCACAATTCAGGGGTTGCCTTCACCTAGTCTTAAAACTCTGGAGAAACGGACACCACTAACAGTGAGTTTTCTCAGCCAGCTGGGAGGTTTGCACTGGTTAACAATAACTCAGCAGTCCCTTTTCAACCTGAATTTCCTGAAGGAACTGAAAATGTAGTGCTGGCAAATGCTTGATGTGTGTATTTCTGATTGCTTGCATGGGAAAGGCTGGTCAGACATTGGGAAGGGCTGCCCAGGGAACAGGTGGAGTCACCATCCCTGGAAGTGTACAAAAAACGTGGATGTGGCACTCGTGGATATGGTTTAGTGCTGGGTTAATGGTTGGACTCAATGATCTTGGAGGCCTTTTCCAACCTTAATGGTTCCCTGATTCTATGTGTGTGCTGTAGTTTTAATTAGACATTTTAAATAGACTGCTATGATGGGATTTTTATTCATTAATTATTCCTTAATTACTTAGCTAGTCTATTATAATTGAAATATGTGTTCTGTGGTCTCGTATGAAAAGAGATTGAAAACTAAACATAGGAGCTTCTCAGTGGATGCATTAATTGGGAAGTCAGATAATCAATAAAAGGAAAAACTAAATTAAGGACAATTTAAAATACTCATGGCAAAGATATTCAATCAAGGAAATTGAGGGATTTCTCCAACAGAAACTGGGCCCTGTCCCCTGCCATCTCTGGGGAAGAGTGGCCTAATGTCCATCCGTGCATTGGTAGCTGGGGATGCACAGCCTCATTCCCAAAATCTGGAGGTGGATGACCTCCATCCCTGGCAGCCAGGGAGAAAATGATGGGCTCCATATTCCTGAGGCACAGTGCTAAATCATGGGCACAGAGGGGCTGTACTGGATGCCTGACATGGCTTTTAAGAGGTGGCCTATTTAGTGCAATATTTTAGATTAAAACCTGTAATCATGGCTCTCTAACAGAGGACTGATGACCTGAAGCAAAGCTTTTTCTATTTCCTGCATTGTTAGAAAGCAGCAGAGTTTGAAATGTACAGGTTTTGCTGCCCTACAAGTGAATGATGGGGCAGGAAAGTTCAAATAAATGTCAATAATATTAAATAATCATCCTTTGACAATCATGGAATTGTTTAAATTGGAAAAGTACTCCAAGATCAACAGGTCTGACCTCTTGCTTCCCTCAGGCCCCATGGGGTCAGGACACACAAGGTTTAGAGGAGACTATCAGAAATACTTTGTTATAACAGGGTGACCAACAGTGCCAGCTTGGCTGGAGTGAAACCAGACTCGTATTTGGGCAGTGACATTAAAGGCAGCTCTGCATCGCTTCTCTGGGCACCAGGGCCCCACCACCCTCATGGCAAGGAATACCTTCCTGACATCCAGCCTGAATATAGATTTAGTTTGTCATGGCTGAGGAGTGGAATTGGCCACTCTTTAATTCAGCTTTGACAGAAATGAATGAGAGCACTGAAGTGCTTTGAAATTTTGAAGCAAACCACTGACCTTGATTGAAAAGTCTGTAAGAAAATGAGACCAAACCCCAGAGATCAAGGGTTGATGTGCTCATCCCAGTGTGTGCTGCTTGCAAAAACCTCCACATTTACCATAAAGAATGATTTAAAATGTCAGAGCAATGGGCATGGGGAAATCCTTTCTGTCTTGATTGTGACAGCTCTGAGGACTGGCACTTCCCTGAGAGATTTGGGATGCAGAAGTGTGGATGTGCAGCTCCTGAATCCTTTCTTTGTGAAGAGAGTGGAGCTGGGTTAGAGCCCAGCCCAATGAGCTGGGACAGCTCTGTCACCAGAAACAGTTTGGTCTTTACTCTCTGATAGTCAGGATGCTTCACTTTCCTTGCCACAATATAAAAACTAAGTTCCCGAGGATGAAACCATTCAGAATAACCAAAATGGTTTTGCTCTGGACAGGGACCATCATTCCAAGGCCAGGTTGGTGGGGCTTGGAGCAACCTGGGATAGTGGAAGGTGTCCCTGCCCATGGCAGGGGTGGGACTGGATGGGCTTTAATGTCCCAACCCAAACCATTCTGGAATTCTATAATTCCTATGAAGGGAAGTCTGAAGGAATTTTATCAGAGGGAGGAAAAGCCAAACTTTTAAGTTTTAACATGAAACAAGAGTGTTTGTTGCCAACTGCTATTTTATTTTAATTGGAATCTGATGTTCCAGAATGTGGCTGTTTTAACCTCCTCCATCCCTCCCCTCCTTAAATTCACTGCTGCCACATAATTTGGAATAGGAATTTCCAATTGCATTTCTGTAGATGGGCACACATACTCCCAAAAATTAAATATCCCTGTTAGTGGCCTTGGACTTAACATGGAAACATGGGGGGAAAAAGGCTTTAATTCATACATTACAAGGGATATTGAGAAACTTTATATAACCTTCTCTTTCAAGGCTTCGGCTCTGGTCAGTGCAGAGATTAACCCAGAAGAGAAACGAAGTTCCAGCAATCAAGAGAGTGATGAGCCTGATTAATCCTCTCCATTACTGCAGAGGGAAGAAAGGAAGATAAGCCTCATCAGACAAATGTTGGCCTTCAGGAACTCATCCTTTGCATATCTGCATGCATAAATTAAATTAACTCAGGCAGCTGCATGAACCCCAAAGTTTCAATTATTTAAAATGATGACTATGTAAAAAAAAAATACAGGAAATTGCAAGGGATTGATGTACAAAATATTAATTTTTTTAGGTTAAATGCAGGTTATGGGGCTCGTCCCTGATTTTGCCGTGTGTTTGGCCATAGAAGAATTTCCAGTAATCATTACAAACTAATATAATGGAGGTTCCTACTCATACTTATAAAATTAGAATTAATATAGAAGAAAGGCAGTAGGTGAACACTGCCATGGTCCTGTACAGGTCACTGAAGTGACTGAATCAGATCCTAATTAGTCATTATTGATTATTCTTATACTTTAATTTCCGTGCATTTCTGCAGAACTGAAACATATCAATAAATAAATACAGAAAATAGTTTGGATGTCATTGAAATCTCAGCACTAAAAATTGATCCCAGGAGAAAAGAAAGTGTCAGAGTTCTTTCAAAATAAGAAATAAATTGTCCTTTTTTACAGCTTAATCTTTGCTGGCAGTATGGATCTTCGTGATGTAATTTCTATATAAAAGAACAAAACGCACTCTCATTGGTAGTAAGAAAGTTTCATGGAGGCTCATAGAATGTTTTACAGTTTAGTTATAATAAAGTTTGTGGCATTTAATAGAACTGGTGGACGTTATCTTGGCAGAATTTAGAATTCATGTGGGAAAATAATGTCAGTATATTTTCTAATGGATTAGAAAATACTCTAAAGTGACCATCTCAAACCTGATAAATAGAAAGGATTGTGCAGAGGTAGAGCATTCACAGGACTTCTGTAGAGAAAAGTGGAAAAAGAGAAAGAAAAACTATCAGAAGCCTGGATTAATGAACGTGCACCAGCACAGCTTCTTAAATCCTGTGTGACGGCTTGAACATGACAACATGGAACAGTTTCACAGGACATGGCCAAGGAGATAAATTTGGCAGCAGCAGGTGTTCGTTTCCCCCAGGAAACTCCTAAAAGTGCTTAAAACCAGTGGGTTATCTACTTAACCTTGTTCTCAAGGACAGAGCAGAGAGGGAAATCGGCACTTGCCGTGGAATTCTTGGAAAACGTTACATAAAAAAGTAAAGACACTGCTCATTATAACTCAGTGCTCCTTTCAAAACTGCCAGAGATCAGCGAGGCCAAGAGCTCTGCAGGATTTAAAAATCAATTGGATAATTACAATGATCCATGAGTCGTCATAGCAAAGACTAAACAAAGACTCATTTCCTCTTCCTCGATAAATAAACAAACACATGTCTTAGAAGGGAAAATAAAGGTTCAACCTGCAGGGCATAAGCAGCCTCTAACTAATGGGGGTTGGGAAGGAATACTTAGGAAGAAATACTGTACCTAAGCCAGGCTTAATAGTTTGGGGCTTAATGTAGGCATTCCAAGTTCCTCAAGCACTGGGAAATCAGAGTTTGTAGTGCTGCCTTGCGGTGTGGTCAGCATTCTCCAAAGGCTCCCTGCTTACTGAGTGCCTTGCATGGAAAAATTCCCACGAGGAGCAGCTGAGAGAACCGGGAAAGGGGCTCAGCCTGGAGAAAAGGAGGCTCGGGGGGACCTTCTGGCTCTGCACAACTCCCTGACAGGAGGGGGCAGCTGGGGGTGTTGGGCTCTGCTCCCAGGGAACAGGGACAGGATGAGAGGGAACGGCCTCGAGCTGTGCCAGGGAAGGGTCTGGTTGGATACTGGGAAAATGTCTTCAGTGGAAGAGTGGTCAGGCACGGGCACAGCTGCCCAGGGCAGCAGTGGAGTCCCCATCCCTGGAGGTGTCCAAGGAATGAATGGATGTGGCACTTGGTGATCTGGGTTAGTGGGAAACTGTGGGATTCAGCTGAAGGTTGAACTCTATGACCTCAGAAGTCTTTTCCAACCTCAGTGATTCTGTGGTTTTTCCCCTTCCTGGTAAAGGGAAAAATTCACCACCTTTCCTACCTTCCTACCTAGGGCCCTTTCAAGAGAAGTTTGTTTCATCCTGCTTGGAGGAGCTGGACGAATCTGCTCCACCACTTTGGGGAGGGACAGAAGTCAGGGCATTAAATAAAGCATTTCAATTCTTTGTAAAAGTGGGATTCTCCTTGACTGCATCAATGCTGAAAGGCAGAGCTGTGTGATAGGGATGGCACTTGTCACACACAGAACACGGACAGAAGGTCAGACCCTCAGAGGTTACTGGCACTTGGTAACAGAGTTAAGATTAGTGAAAAGGTGATGTAAGAAAGGAAAACTAAAAGTGAGAAGGCCTTAATTCACAACATTTCACAAGATTATTTATAAATTCCATCTAACCCCAAGTTAACACTAATCTCAGACTCCCTCGGAGAATTTTGGTGTTGCAGCACCCAGGTTTCACAAACTCTCCTCTGAGGGAGGTCTGTCAGGCTGGCAGCACCTTCTGACAGCTAAAAATGTCCTATTTCACCTTTTCTTTTTTAATCAGTGATCATAAGAAACTGGTTCAGTTAATCTTTTCAATAAAGGAAAAAATTTCTGTTTCCATGATAAGAAACCATCGAATTTATTTCTCCATGAACTCCTCTTGGAATTCTGTGTGTGTGTGTGCACAGGCACGCGAGAGTGTGTGTGTGTGTATGTGCAGGAGAAGCAAAAATACAGGATAGACACAACCTTTTTGCTTCCCACTTGTGACCACTCCCCCAAAACCATGGGTGACCCCTCAGGTGTAGCCAGGAAATCTGTAGGATATATTATTCCTAATAATCTCCTGGCAGCCTGTGCTCCTGAGGCGTGAGAGCAGCAGCCTTTTCCGTTCCTGTAGTGAAATCTGAAGAAAAAGGGCCAAATTCCCCCTTTTGGAAGGTGGACTTGCCATTTATGCACAGTGCCATTAAAATAAATTACCTGAGAACCAGTCCATAATGTCCACAGGTATGGAAATAATAAAAATTAATTGACTGAAAGTATTCATAAAATATTTGGAGCAAAGGTCATTAATTTGTGCTCGCTGAAACAGACACTTGCATGCTTGAATTACCCAAATAGTTCAGCAATAAAACAAATAACAGGTACTCCAAAAATAACTGTCTACAGTAAGGTTCTGCACTTTTTCCCAGTTCTAGGAGGGCAGTGGGTGGCAGTGCAGGAGGTTGTGTAACTTGACCCTCTCCTTGAAAGCCATTCCCAAGGGAAAGTGCTCGGACCTTCCCTCTCTTGTATTCAAACAAATCCATACTAAAGTAAAGGAAAGAAGAAAAGGAAAAAAAGCTTTGTTTGGAGGTGGGGTTTTCTGAAGATACATTTCTTGTCACTAAATAAGACACAGCAAAGGAACAGTTGGAGATGTCACTTCTTGAGGAAGCGGATCCTATCCTGATGTGATTCCTCAAGTCTAATGGAGGCAGGAACCAACCAAACTGAAGGAAAATGATTTTTTTAAAAAAATCCACTTTATAGTTGAAATTCAATTTTTATGAACAAAGGAGAGTGGGATCTAATTTCAGGTGCTGAAACCTGAACCATTTCTGGGTGTTGCTGCTGGGGTTTGTTTCTGTTGTAATCAGCAGTGCATACATACTTACATATCTATATATCTTTTGTTATACGTCTGCTTAGATTGCTAATAAGTAATGATAATTATATAATTTTTGCCATATTATCAGGTCCCCCAGAGAAGCTGCAGCTGCCCCTTGATCTCTGCAAGAGTCTGAGGCCAGGTTGGATGGGGCTTGGAGCAACCTGGGATAGTGGAATTGTTCCTGCCCATGGCAGTGGGGAACTGGATAAAATTTCAGGTCCCTTTCAACCCAAACCAGTCTGGGATTGTGGGATTATGAATTAATTTCCCTCCTCTTCCCCAGCAGTCTCTCTGTACATCTCCCTGAACCCAAAACCAGTTTTGGAGAGGTTCATTATTCCCAATTTCAAATCCAAAGTAGTTAAGCATAGCACTATGTACTGAATAAATGGAATAAGAACCTTTGATTTTTAAAAGCACTGATGCTTTTGTATATTGAATATTCTCTCAAAGCACTGGAATGGTCTGGATTTACACACGCAGCTCCTGGTGTTTATAGGTAACAATTTATACAATCAATTTTAGGACTGAGATCGCAGCACCTGTGTGGTAAATTATTTAATTGTGGCCGCTTGAATAAGTGTGTGCATCTTAATAAATATTATTAATTTAGTCATTAGAGGGAAAGGGAAGTTTCTGACATCAGTGGCATTGAAAGAGTAAATAAATCCTATCATTTGACTATAGATCATTTTCTGAAGATTAATTATCTCTGTGGTTGAGGTTCTAGACTACTACCACTACAACCTGTGGGGCGACTGGAGAAGTGTTACCCTGGTTTTTTTCAGTTTTCTTTTGACAGATACTCATTTTATTCTGTTTATAAGGAATTTTGTGCAGGAATGATGTACTGTTATTCTTTTAATTCTGTTATTTATCAATAATACACAACAATTGCTTTAGAGTGCAACACTGACAATACAAAAGAGGATAATTTGGAGATTATTTCTTCTGCATGCAGTGTAATAATTGCATATAATTAGGACCAAAACTGCTGCAAAAGTCTGAATGGATTGTTATAACTTCTAATGTTCAGATTTATGTTAACAAAAATGGTATTTCTTGCCTTTAATTTTCTTCTCTCGAATTTTACTCTACTGTTTTTTCCTAGTGAGTAAATATATGTAATTTTTCAATAATTATGCTGGTGTGGGGAGCATATTTGGTAAACAGGACTATAAGTAATCCATTCCTTAAAGGCAATCACATGCTGATAAAATAAGTGCATTTAACTTTTTCAGGTTGCAGTTCTCCATTGTGCATCATCACAACCGGAATTGTGGATGTGGATAAGTCCCTCCTTTACTATTTCTCTATTTCTTCTGTATCCTCCTTCTCTCCATACAACCTCCTCAGTCTCTTACTTATTCCCTCTTTGATCCTCTCAGTTACCTCTTTCCTTCAAGATTTAATCTGGTTTTAGTGATTTTTAACTTTTCCAAGTGACATCCTTTACCTTGCACCATTCAGCAGTTGGAAAACAGGGTTCCTTTATTTATCCTCTTTCAGCTCAGATTTCCCTCATGAATACTAAGAAGTGCAAAACTCATTTAATTTTCCCACTTTATCCTGTTCACTTCATATTAAGTTTCTCCCTAATCCCTTAGTGGGCTAATTATTTCACTTTTCAGCCCTTTATCTCTTTCCCTTTATATATTTAAGGAATCTTATATTGTTTTTAGTCACTCCCAAGATAATAATTCCCTTTTTATTGTATTTTTCCATTGCAGCATTTTTGAGACCCTGACATCCATCCTCCTCTACTTCCTTTATTAATTTTCAGGAACATTCATTTACACGGCTCTGATACATTTTCTCCATTATCCCTGTCTCTCTCCAGTGCCTCCTCCCTCTGGGACAGCCTCTTTTTTAAAGTTGGCCCAGAGCAATTACAACACAATTACAGGGGAACCAACTACAGGAAAAATTTAATTTCCCCAAAATATTGCCTGCTTTCATTCCAAATCTGTGGCAGAGGGTTTTTTTCCCCCGCTCCTCTAAGTCAGAAGCCAGGTAAGAATATTGAATTACAGGAATTCCAGAATGTGGAGTCCCAGGAAGAGCCACATGTCAGGCAGGTCCTGCTGTTTTTCTGCCCAGTGCCACTCCTGGGATCATCCTATTCCCTGAAAAAGCCACTTTTCATGGATTATCTTCCATCTGCTACACTTGAGGTTTCTCATGATCACAGGTGCAACACTCTCAGAGTTCTACTCCTGCCTGTGATACCAAATCTGGCCCAATAAAATATAAACTACAAGAACTGAATGCTCTAAAGTTGCTGGTTTACTTAGATCAGGAAAATTAGGTATTTCGTCCTGAGCATGTTTCCAGAGAGATAAAACGAATACAGTTAAGCCTCTATGTCTCTCTGAATATATTTCTCTGCACATGTTTGTAATCCTACAACCATATAATTGTATAACAGGCACAGATATTTTAGAGTTTTGTGGGGACTTTCACATGTTTGAAACTCTGTATTTCAGAAACCTGAACAAATAATACATTCCTAATACCTTCTTTTCCCTTCTTGTATTTTAGCATTTCAAATGCAAGGTAGTTTGTTTATATTTTATTTTATTTTATTTTATTTCATTTAATTTCATTTTGTATTCTAGATGGCTGAAGCTAGTCTTGCTAATTTAGCTCCCCTGTTAATCACCAACTCATCATGTTCCACCCAAAAAAAATACAGATTAAAGCAAGTAAACTGTGTTTGGGAATTTTGTTTGTTTTGGTTTTAGCAATGCCATCATTCCTCAGGTTTTCAACTTCTGTTGGCTGTGTGGTTTGAGTTTGAAAGAGTTTGAAAGGAATTACAGCCGGCACTTTTTCGAGCCAGACTAAAGCCTTTGAATGATTTTGTAGATTACCATTAATTAGTCTGGGTGGAATCCAATCACTTCCTTAATCTCTAAATAAGGGAGTGTTGTTTGAAGCACTACAGGCATTGTCTATCTGCGGATATTATCAGTATTATTCTACTCTTTAGCTCAGCCAAATTAGAACAAAAATAATCTTAACCTCTATTAAACAAGACTAATAAATATTCCTCAAAATACAGATTGATTTCCCCAGTTTATTCAGTGGAGAGCCCTAAAAATTTAAAATATTTATCCCTGTTGAAGGCAGGTAATTGGCAGAGCAAAGGAAAAGATCCCTGCAGGCTTTCTGTGTTTAATACCTGTGTGATGCGTGCATAGTTCAGGGCTTAGACTACATATCCAGCACATGGCAAAGGAAAAAATGGGAAAACAGATGAGGTGAAAACATTCTCACTTCTATTTCCCTTCATGTTCATGCAAGATATTAGGGTTTGAAATTTTACACAAATGGGTTTTACACAGAGCATGGGCTTTATTTAGTTGCATTTACTTTCACGCCTTCCAGTGTTCCAGCAGCTGGATTTCCAATTCAAGAAAGATATACAGGCTGTTCTCTCTCAGTTATTTAGCACCAGCAAAGTGGTCCTGGTTGGATGTCATGGTGAAAAATTCAGTGTGAAGGGTTAAACAAACTGGGCTCATGATGATTCCTAAATGACTCTCGACTCTGTTGTTGTGGAGGGACAGCAGGGACAGGGAGCTCCCAGAGCAGGGCCAGCCAAGGCTGCGGAGCTGAGGAAGGGCCTGGAGCATCTCCATGCCCAGGAAAGGCTGAGGGAGCTGGGGCTGCTCAGGCTGGAGAGGAGCCCCAGCTGAGAGGGGCCCTCAGCCCTGGGTGTCCCTGTGTGCAGGGAGGGCTCCGAGCAGGGCCCAGGCTCTGCTGCGGAGCCCAGCCATGGCACCAGAGGAACGGGCAGGGGCTGAGCCCAGCAATTCCCCTGCACAGGAGGCACAGCTTCTGCCCTGGGCAGTGGCCAGCCCTGAGCAGATTGTCCAGAGAGGCTGTGGAGTGTCCTCCATGGGGATATTCCAGAGCTGTGTGGACACACCCCTGTGCCCTGTGCTCTGGGATGGCCCTGCTGGAGCAGGGAGGTGGCACCAGAGGAGCCACTGTGGGCCCTTCCAGCCTGACCTGCTCTGGGGTTCTGTGATTCTGTGTTTGGAATTGTCTAACAAACAGACTTTAGGACTGTTTCAATATTTGGTTTCGGTGATCAAAAAGAGCTCTGGGTTTACTTCCCAGAATCACAGAATGATTTGGGCTGGAAGGGCCCACAGTGGTCCAACCGTATGGAAGGAGGGTTTGATGCCCATATGGGCCATTCCCTGAAGAGTCGGACTCCGTGATCCTTGTGGGTCCCTTCCAACTCAGAATATTCCATGATTCTGAGACTAATTTGCTGTTTGTTACTGTTTCTATTCATGCCAGGAGCTAAGCAAGTCACTGTTCTAGTTACATACAACAATACTTCTTCCTTTTCATAGAACTGTTTCTACCCAAAGAAAATAGCTTCTATGAATTTACATTTATTGTTCTTGGATAGGTTTATGGATATTTGGAATTACAGAAGACCCCCACGGGACAGTAAACAAGGGTATTTCAATCTGATTCATTGGAAGTAAAAAAACACCGCTCAGGCAGAACCCAGGAGAGGAGTCCTAAGAACACGAGAGCCCTGATGACCAAAACCTTCCTGGTATACGTTCTCCTGGATAAGATATAAACTCCTCCTTGGGGATTTCTAACAGCTGATTTTGGAAGTGATTGATGGTAGAAGGGTTTTAGTAATGCGATCTTTAGGAAATGTCACAGTGAAATTTCAGAAATTTGGAATGCGTAAAGTGATAAAGAAATTAATACCTTTTAAGTGAGAAATATGACCCTCTGTACCTTAGAGCTACAGAGAAGACTGTAATGTGCAACTGTGTTTTTATGGGTTCCAAAGCCACCTTCTTTTATGTGAGAAGTTTAGAAAGTGGTTCATTTCCGGGAAGGAAAAGAAAACCCCAACAATTTCTAGTTGAAGTGGTGAGAGAAGATTACAAATGAGTTTAGTAAATAGCAAAATGTATCCTACCTGTTTAAATGACTCAGCTGGCCAAAAAAAAAATTGGGAAAAAAAAAAGAAAGCCTTTCCATACGATTTTAAAGGAGCAAACCCTCTGTAAGTCTGTGTTTACAGAACATCCTGGTAGATGGAACAGGAAATTTGCCCCAGGTCAATCTGTAATTTGGAAACACCAGAAGGTTGTGCATTTTAATTAACTTTAAGCTCTTTCTCTGGTGCCTTTCCCTCTGTTTCCTTTCTGCTCACAATGATTAAAAGACAAAATCCTGCCCCAGTTCCATGCTCAGGAACGCTTCCTGATTTGCTTTCATTAACTTCCACTATGGAAACATGTTTAATTATTTATCTGCTGATTTCCACAGGAAATCCTACAGAGATGTGAGTCTGGTTCGTAGGGATGCCATGTCAGCAGGAGCTGGAAAATCCAATCATCCATCATTAAGGGAAGAGAAGTGATGTGTTCTCCAATTTGTTTATTGGTAAAGGAAAAATACTTCTGTCTAGGTTAAAATTTGGGGACCAAAGACATACTGAATCAACTGGTACTTGTCTTAAAAGCTTCCCACTTTGTTATTTGGATTTAAATACTGGGAGAGAAGAATGTTGCCGTAGTACATGGAATTAAGCTGGAAACTCATTGTAGTCCCTAGGAATAACATTTTCCATGATCCTGGACTAGAACATGCCCTATATAGGAATTGGGTTGGTTCTTTGGGAGTAAATATATTGAAAGAAAAAAAAATAAAAGACGGACTCAGACTACCAAAATTATGGCCATCTATCCTGAAATCTATTTAAAATTATTTCCAAATTTTAAAAAAGGGAGGTGGAAGAGAGAGCAGAGAGATTAAGCCCTCTACAGTGTTCAGCATGGAATTTTTTGTGTGTGTGCTGTGAACCTTTATGAAAGCAACATCTGCTCCCATTTGTATGTTAATATATTTTTTTTGGCATTTAAAATTTGGCTTTTAAAACTCATCCTCTCTCTTTTTGCTGAGAGTGAGGAGCTGAGTTATAAAGCAGGTGTTGCACAGAATGAGGGGAGCATCTGAGTCAAACCAGAAATAAAATTAGCACAAAGAAATAACTTCAGTTATGGAGTGTCAAATGCCAAGCTAGGGCATGATAATAAGATTTGAACCTGTATTGCCACGTTAATATTTTATTTTTGGGGTTAGTCACTGTCTTCTATTCTCCCTGTCCTGTTCTCTATTCCTTCCCCAGGCAGCCATTCCAGAGGCAGAGGGAAGATCTGATTCCTCTGTCCTTACTGCTGATATCCCCAGCACCTGAGAAACAGAGATGGACTCTTTAGATAGAAAATTGATTCGATTTTCTCTCCTTGTGTTCTAGCTTCGGTGAAAGGAAATGTCTGGGGTGCCTTTACAGGACTGGTTTTCATGAGTTGATAAAGGTCGTAGGACCAAGAAAGTAACTTTGGAGGGAGCTCCAGGAGCCGTCTGGCCTTGTCCAGTTCACTTTGAGTATCTCCACAGAATCTCTGGGCCCCTGGAGTTAGGTGATGATTTTTCCCCATCTTACTGGACTTTCCCAATTTCCAGCTTGGCCTGTTGCTTCTTTTCTGTAGTCTTGCTGCTCTGAAATAACTCTGCCACTCTGTTGGTGGGGCAGAAGGTCTTTGCTTTTCAGTGCCAATCACTTTGACTGAAGCCTAGGACACAGGAAAAGCCTTCAAAACAATCTATTATTTCTTAATTTCAGTTATTATATAAAAAATTAGGAAGGCCTGACCTGTTTGATTTGAGCCCTGCTGTTTCCACAGCCCCAATTCCCTCTCTGGGATCCTGGAGAGGAGCACTCGTGCAGCTGGAATGCAGGCTCAGCAGCAATTCCATGAATTTACTGTTCAGTTAGTCCGTGTTTATTACTTCTGTGGTAGCACATTATTCTGTGATGAATTGCAATAATTTCCTAAATCCTCCTTTGCATGGATTATTTTTTCAAATTAAGGTGCTTTTTGTGTCTTTTACAAAATTAAACCACTTTAAATAGACTTGTTGAAAGGTGAGAAAATATAAATAAACCCCACATTGTTCTTTAAGGAAAATGTGCTAGACTCTGACCATCTCAGTCCCTCAGTGCACAAAAAATTCATGGAACAGGAGAGGAACAAAGAAAGACCTCAATCACACCCAGATTTACCAACCCTGGGGTAAGAAGTAATTATTCAAAATTAATTCACCTCCAAAAAAACACCTTCTGGAGTTCACAGCCAAATCAACCTCTGATCAAACTCCTTTTCTAAGAATAAAATGCCTTGCAACCGGCATGGGATAAAACACATCTTAGGGAATCTTAAGGACCTAAGAATTATTGCAGCCTCAATTTCCTCTTTTTCTGAGTGTGAATCCAAAGATAATTGGCTTAAACCTATAAAACACAAAATTGGAGCCATCAACTGGAACTGCTGTTGTAACAGAACGTTCACATTCACAATTATGCAAAAACAAGCTTATCCAGTTTCACAATATCTGGGTTTTTAACAGATTCCAAAGTTCTGCAGAATGAGGATTTCCCTCAAGAAACAAAGGTGTTTACAGAGTGCAAGAGGGCAGACGTGCACAATTAGACTCACAACTGAATCACTAAACCTTTCAGCAAGTGTTTCTTTGGATGTACTTTTCAATGTTTTACTTTTGTTAAAAAATAATTTCTATTATTATCCATTTTGCCTTTTTCCAGCTGAGCTCTTGGCTATTCCCAGCTAAGTTTGAAGAAAATTAACATAGTCTCTTGGCAATCTTTGACTGTTCTTGCCCAGTGCCTACTAATAATGACATCGAACCTCTCTCATTTAATCAAGCCAAAAGAGCTTTACCATTTCTTCATAATAAAATGAAATTCAGCCATGTGCAAGGTTTGACATAACCTTAATAAAAGCCACAGTCAGAGGGTGTTGATCATAAAAATCAGTGTCACTCGAGGAGGTTTGTGGGGGACACACCAGTGGGGAACAGAATTCGGGCAGAAATCTTATGCAGGGAGATGTAAATTCTGTTATTCCACCTTCACCTCCTTTCACACCTTAGGGGCTGTCCTTCCAAGCCTTTCCTCTTGCTTCCAAGCCACTACTGTATTTGAACAGGAGAAAAGTAAAAGAATATGTTGAAAGAAAGTCCATGTGAAAGGCAGGTTGTTTCGGCATTTTGGCTTTTATTGGGAAAAAGTTTGGGGAAAAGTCTGTTTGCATTCAAAAGTTCTACTGAACAGGAATTTCTTTGTTACCAGCTCTTCAGATAATTAGTAGGTTCCTGTTGTAATAAGTTTTGCTGATGTGATAGTGAGCAAGGCAGATGCTGAAGTTGCAGAATTAAAATTCAACACTTTTGTTTCATTTAAAGTTGATTATTTTCTTGCACAGGATCACAGAATATCCTGAGTGGGAAGGGATCCACCAGGATCACCCAGTCCAACTCCTGGCCCTACACAGACACCCCAACAATCCCACCCTGTGCATCCCTGGGAGCATTGTCCAAACCCTCCTGGAGCTCTGGCAGCCTTGGGGCCGTGCCCATTCCCTGGGGAGCCTGTTCAGTGCCCAGCACCCTCTGGGGGAAGAACCTATCCCTGATATCCAGCCTAAACCTTCCCTGGCACAACTCCAGGTCAAACTTTTTTGGGTTTTGTTGAATTTATTTCCTCTTTTTTTTTTTTTTAATGGAAAAGCTTGGAGACCTGTCTTGATTCCAGAAGAATTCTAATTTCAGGATGTTAGACTGAACTGCACCTGGTACAGCCATTATGGCAGAGAGACTATGGACACCTTAGAAGGAATTTCCTATCACTCATTTTCTACACTGCTTTTCCCAACAGACTCCTTGTCTCACTGGTCATTAGATGCTTCTTTAGGATCACGGTCATTTATAATTCCACATCAGTGCTTGCCATTAACAATCCTCTTTCCTCCTCTTCATTTCATATATCACATTTGTTTTGGGTAAGGGACACCAAGTATGGACTAAGTGGGTAAGGCCCCCATTTCCTTGCTGCCTTTGAGCTGTGGTTTATTTAGCTGAAGGAGAGAGATTTTTTTGCTTGTTCTTTGGTTGTTCTCAATATTGATTATATTTTAAATTTTATTCAATTACTTAATTAAATAACTGAATAATTTTTTAATTGAGTTAATTTCCATAATTTCCAAACTTTGAATGTGTGTATCTCGTATGACACAAATTTGCACATGTTAATCAGAGCCTTTAAACTAAAGTTTCATATTTAATAATCAAGCACTTGTGGATTATGAGACCTTGGCCTGCCTGAGGTATCAAACCATACCCATGAGATCGAAAGCAAATGAAGCAACAAGTGAAAGCAGTCCCAATATTTTTAAGCTATTCCTTGCTTTCATATTTACCATTTGCCAGGATGATGGGAAATGGCCTCAAATTGCAACAGGGGAGTTTTAAATTGGAAATTAAGAAAAATATCTTCATGGAAAGCATGGTCAGACACTGGCATAGGCTGCCCAGGGCAGTGGTGGAGTCATCATCCCTGGAATTGTTAAAAAAACCCGTGCATGTGGCATTTGGGGACGTGAATTAGTGGTGACCATGGTGTTTTGACAACTGGATTTGATCTTAGAGGACTTTTCCAACCTTAGTGATTCTGGAATTCTGGAATTCTACACCACTGTTTTGCCTTTTATAAATTAGAGTGGATAGGGAGAACTTCTATCAAGAACTAACATCAAGCATTCCCTTTATAATTAAATGGCTGTAAGACTCTTTTGACAGTTTCCCAACAGTTTATCTATAAATTCTGGCAATCTAACTCCATATTTCTGCACCTGGAATTCACAGACTGTGAGCATTTCCCACCTTCTCCCATGGCCCAGATGTCCATCAATCCTGGCTGGTTTGTACATGAATGCACGTGAAGCCACCCAGCTTTTGGGGGTTTGCCATCACCCAAAGCTAAAGCATGCAGTTATCCCCGACAGATTTAAAATGCACAGTGCTACAAAATCCATTAGAAGCAGCTTGTCTCTCTGCAGCACAGTGTTTTGGGAAAGGGCCATGGCTACACATCCTTTCAGCCATTAATCAGAGGTTTGACTGCTTTCTCTTGTGTTGTTGTAATGATAACGCTTCACATATTCACGTCTCTGAAATTCCAGCTTCAGGGATCATGTAGGTTTATAATCCTTATCACCTTTTTGCCTCCAAGAGAAATTGTACAGTCATGGGAAAAAAACAAAACCACAAGAAGGAAAAAAAG
>VWPU01009984.1:0-180772 GCA_013398955.1 Callaeas wilsoni | reverse complement strand
CCAGAAGCTGTGAAAGGGCAGTGCCTTGCCTTCAGAGTCCAATCCTCTCGGTGTGCAGTGAAGAAGGAGACTTTCATATTACTGTTTGCCATGCTGTAGCTGTGGATGAAAGGAAAACTTGAGCCTTTAGGACTGGCAATAACACCACTTTTATTAAGTTTCTATTGAAGGACTATTTTCAGTAAGATAAATTGATGGACTGGACACAATAACCTTCAGTATCTCACTTTCAAATACTTAGTAGGCAAGCACTACTGAATAAGAGAAGGAAGCTAAGACGTAAAAAAAAGGTTACTTGGCAACATTATAGTGTTTGTAAGGAAGAGAAAGAAGGGTCAGGAACTTAATGAATTTTGATTATAGAATTTTCTGTAAGTAAGTCATTGCATGAATAGAAAAATCCTAAACCAGATTTCGGTGTCAAACTCTAATAGGGATTGCCTCAAGCAGAATAGGGTTGGTTTGGCTGCAAGCTGCAGAGAAGAGCAAAAGCATAGCTGCTGTGTACAAACAAAATTGGGCCTCAGGACAGGCAGTGCTGGTCATAGCTTGAGCAGAGAGCATCTGAACGAGTTCTGTGGTGGTGAGGAAAGCTGGTGTTCATTTTTTTGTTGTTGTCTGGAGTAAACACGCTTGGGAGTAGGGAAATGTTGATTTGGAGACCTCCATATTTTAGAAGGAAGACACCATGCAGAAAAGCACTATGGCCTCTGACTGCAGTTCTGCCCAGCTTGCCAGTGCAAATTCAATGGGTAAATTTATTTTTCTCTGGAATAATAACCTTCTTAATTTCAGACCGTTGCTGAGAGGAAAAATCCATTGATTGTTGGAGTTCAGATTTTTGTCATGGGTTTCTGCAGTGGTGAGCAGTCGCGTGGCTCAGATAATTGTACCTGGTGCTTTGAGTGGAACAGGAGGTACAACACCAAACCCCAAAAAGAGTTATCTACCAAACTGTCTCTTCCCTCCAGTCCAGCTGGCAGTAGAACCTGTTTTTAAAGTAAGCATCATCTTGGAGAGCCTGAATTTTGCAAATTAATTCAGTGGCCCATGTCAACGAGGTGTGGTACTTTTATGGTAAATCCAGCTTGATTGGAAAGACCTAATTACGGTACCTAGGAAAATGCAGTCGAACAAATACCTCCCCCCTACTGCTTCCCCCACTAATATTTTAGCTGTTAATATTCTAACAAATATAGTAAATAATTAATATAATATAATATAGTATTTCTAGCAAATTAGAGTTAAAATTCTAACTCAGTAAAATCTTGTAAGTGCATTCACAGGGACATTTTTCCACTGGAGACCAGGCCGTATCCATATGGAGCTTGATTTCTGGAACCACTCTAAAAGTCCCCAGAGCAGGGAACTGATTTGTACCCTGAAGGATGCTTCAGGTCTTTCTCACCTATGTAGGGAGCTGAAGTTCAAGGTACTGGTAGAAGTTTTCACAGTTCAGTGTATAGTAAAAACTAAATGCTAATTTAGTTTACAGTTCAGTAACCAAAAGTAATACTTTGAAAGTCAGTATTTTCTTAAGGTTTGTGCTTTATTTTCTATTACTGATCATACATCTCATTATAACTGGGGGGATTTAGGACAAACAAATTCACAGTGATGTGTACTAGCTTTTCTTTTCAGTGTGAAGAGCAAAACTAATAAAACCAGTTTAATTTTATTTTTCTTTCCAGGCACCGAGTTTTGAATGCCTGTTGTGCCAGTTTGTCCAAATAAGTCTTAGAACAGCATTATTTGGGTTGCTTTAAATTAGCTAGAGCTTGGTTTCACTAGTCTGATAATTTGAGACGTAAGTGGACTATTATTCTGACATAACTCCTAAATACCTCAAAATTTCTAGCTGAAGCTAAGCTCTAACCATGATCAAAGTGGCACATCAATGGAATGAGCTGAAGTTTTGTGGAATCGGGATGGGATTTTCTGTGGCACTAATCCAGATGCTGTGCTATTCAAGTGTTGAGCAAATCAAATTATGGTAACTCTGCAGAAAAATAATTGCTATTCCAAAGTAGGCAATGGGTTGCCTTTTGTATTTAAGTAATTCCATTACAAATTAGAGCTTCTAACCATTAAGTATGCATAAAACATTTATCTTACCTATTATTTTTCTCTAGTGTGCTTAGAAAGAAAAAAAATACCACCAAAAACCAAATGACCAGACTTCCATGATGGATCACATGTATCTGATAAAATCAAATTACCAAATATAGCTTGCAAATAACTGATTGAACTAAATTTTTAACATCGTTGGCTACAGAAAAAAAAAAGTTTTATGTGTGGTTGCTTAGTGTGATAGCACATCAGTTCCTGGCTATATAGATTCTAGGAAGATGAGGTCAGGATTTTGTATGAGTTTAGGAAGTTAGGAAGTTTTTGCCACTAGATGAGGTTCTGCAGTTTCCAGCCTTCATCAAAGCACTCCTGAATGTACCTTATTGTGTGTAAAGAAATACTCTGTGCTGGAATCTATAGGAGTACCAATGCCCTTGAACAAAATCAGCTGCTAAGCTGCTCAGCTCAGATGGGAGCCTGACCTGTTATTTCATGGCCCCTGTACCTGTTTGTGTGTAAGGCTCAGGATGCAAAACACCTGAATTCAAAGTCTCCTAAATCCATTTCTTCCAGTGTTTAAATAAATAAACTTTAGTATCAGCAAGTGGCTGTATCTTGTGTATATTTTAATCTTCCTTTCCTACCAGGTAAGTTTTTAAGCAGCACTGTGGTCCCTCCCGGGTTTTTGGCAGCGTTGTTGCAGAGCACGGCGTGTGTCAATGGGAGTGTGTGTGTGTGTGTGTGTGTGTGTGCACGCTTTTGTGGAGAGAGATCTGTGTTGATATCTGAAATAATAGATGTGAGGGTTTTAACCTTGTGACTGTTACGAGATCTTTGTGTCTGCTTTAGGGTCGACCCTATCCCATATGACACTCCAAAACCAGCGGGCCACACGCGCTTTGTCTGCGTCTCAGACACACACTCCAGAACAGATGGCATCCAGATGCCTTATGGGGACATCCTTCTTCACACGGGCGATTTCACCGAACTGGGACTGCCCTCAGAGGTTAAGAAGTTTAATGACTGGTTAGGTAAGGAATTACTGCGTTTTGGTGACCCCAATTAACCTCTCCTGTCCAAGTGTCAGTCACTGCCTCCTAATTGAATTAAGGCACTTGAAAATCTCCCCCCACCCTTACTTCACTTGTCCTCATGTGATGTGCTGTTTCTAGCCTCAATATAATTCTGTTAATTAAGACAAATTTAGAGACTTCGCTGTATTTCTGCATTACCTTGGGGAAAAGATTCTGTCAGTGCACAACAAGACCTGTGTAGCCCTCTGGGAGTGCCGAGGGGGTGATGGCACCTCATACAAAGGATACAGTGTCCCATTAGTTGATGCTGGGGGGTTTTATATCCACAGCCAAAACTACTGCTCACTGTACTTTGGGTTTACTATAACTTAAAGCAGCGCTGGAAGTTACAACATACTTGGAAATGATGAAAGTCCTTCTCCCCACAATACAGCATGACAGAATCAATAATACTGTTTGGAAGAGGAGAATCTTTTTGGGGATGATATTCATGTGCGTGCCCCTTTGAGCTGCAGTACTGGCATTTTAACTTTGATCACGGGCAGTCAGCAGCTCTTTGGTAAAATACCTTTCATATTCTGCTGTATTTGACAGCAGTGCCCTGACAGCATATTGCTAGAATTGAGGGCAATTAAATAGCAACAGCAGAAAACCAAAACGAAAGAGGGGAACTTGTGCGGGATGCTCCTGTGATAAATGGCACTGGTAGGCTGGTTGTGCACTGTCATGTCACCTCTTGCTCTGGAAATACCCAGAACTGAAGGTGACTTGAGAAGCTGGTTTTCAAAAAAACATTAAAATGAATTTACAGCATTATTTAAAAAATATTTGAAAGCATAGCTTTGCCATCAGGCTTTACTGCACTCTCTCTTGCTTGCTGTGTGATGGCAGCATCTCTACGTGCCTTTAATGGAATCATTTTATTGCATTGGAGTTCTTTGGCTGACCCTTCAAGAGATATGTAAGGAACATTTGGATTTTAAAGAGGAATTTTTAAATAGAAGAACTTCTACATTGTCTGTCTTGTCATCCTTCTTTGCATTTTCTTCATACTCTTCTTTTTACCTGACCTCCTGTGATTTCCACAACCCTATTTTAATGAGTGTTTTTCCTTCTTTTTATTGCTGTGCATGTGGGAGTGGGGCTTTCTAATCATATCACTGTAACTTTGTTTTATTGTTCGTATTTCTAGAAAGTGATTCTAGATTTGATAGGCTCAAAACTATCCTTTTTCTGGGCGTGTAACTGCAGGAATGGGAAGTTGGAAGTGGTAGGAGAAATAGATAGATATGCTGTGGGATGAGCGAAGGGACACAGCAGGAATCATCTTCCTCAGCTTTTGAGTGTTCTGTGGGATCCATGCAAATGCTGGTGGTGTGGAGGAGGAGGAGAAGCAGGTGAGAAGCAGCCAAGGGAAAGGCTCTGGGGGTCTCAGCTTCCCTGCAGCGAGTGGTGGGTCCCAGGGAGCTTCATCACTCAGAGAAGCTGGGCAGCACTGCTGTTCAACAGGGGGCCAGGTAGCTCCAGAAGAGGAATTGCCTTTTGGAGAGCACAGATCTCGTGTGTGTACCCTGGGTGCATTGCTAAGAGCAGTGTCTGGCCACCTTGAATTCTTCTTTGGCCCCTGAGTAGTTTCACAAATGCTGTTTCGATACAGCCAGAGCCTGTGTCCAGTGCTTGGCGTTTGAAAACACTCAGGGCTGCAGAAAGCCGACCCAAATAATCTGCCAGGGTGCTTTCACCCTCCCGTGGGGAATCCTGCAGTGTTGGCAGCCACTTGGCATTCCTGGTATCTAACGGGGATTTCACGATGATTTTTCATTTCATAATTTTAACACAGGTCCTTGGCTTAACATTCCCAACAGAAGAATTATAACGCTTTGAACAGGTTGTGTTCCAGCCTCAGTAGTTTGCTGGGGGCTTTCTTAGCATGTATGCATAGTTCTTGGAGAAGACAGTATAGTATCTATCTGAGAAAGCAGATTTTGCAGTCAGTTTCACTGAAACTGGAAGCTTTGACTGTGTGAGGGTCTACTGGCTTTGGCCCCAGGCTTTCATATTTCAGATACAGAGGAAGATGGTTTCTTACATGCACAGAGTCCACTTGCATTTTCTCATATATATATATATATATGTATATATGTATATATGTATATATGTATATATGTATATATGTATATATGTATATATGTATATATGTATATATGTATGTATAAAATAATAGCAGTTACTAGGTTCCTGGCACAGGGTAAGACAGCAAATTGATTCCCCTGTGGGAATGTTAGTGAATACTTGCTTCAGTGCATCCTCACCAGGAATCAAAACACTAAAGTCAGGCATGTCCTTTTGCCACTTTTTTCAGACTCCTATCTGCAAAATGTGTTAATTGTGTTTTACCTTTTACTGTGTTATTGTTTACTGTGTGTGTTGTGAAGATTTAATACCTTCAAGGATGTGAGGTGATGATGTGCAGTAGTTAAAAAAAATCCCTACCAGTGGCAGGCAGGAACAAGCAGGATTCCTTTTGCTTCCTCAGTATGATGGGAGGCATCTTTTTTCACCGTAGTTGATAGGAACCTTATTCCAAAGCTACACACCGAGAACTGCCATCAAATACTAGGTTGTCCTTGTAGAAAAATGTTTTCCCATCTTTTATGGGTATGGTTTTCTCCACTGGCAGTTGTGTTGTGAAGCTGTAATGAAGACAAGGCATCTGTATCATTTATGTTGTGAGGGAGAGCAGCCAGATCAAAGCTGGGTTTCATTCTGTAGCTTATCTTACCTACTCTGTGGTAAAAAACAGGGTCTTGCCTCCATTAGAATTATATAATGGGATAACTAAGACACAATAACTGTCCATAATTTTTTCCGGCAGTAAAGCCAAAGGGAAAGTTAAAAGATGATTATTCTGAGCTCCTGCCTTGCTTGTACTTCACTGGGCATTACATATGCCAGAGTTATACAGGGCTGAGAGCACTGCTGTCAGCTCTGCAGCTCTATATTTTTTGAGTCTTACATCCCTTTGCAACAATTTGGGTCTTTCACCTGGGAAAAATGTTCGGCATCTTGTCTGTCCATTTCATTAACACTCATCCTTCTTCCTTGTCTCCACAGCCAAGTCATGGAACTTGCTTTCCACACCCTCTTTCCCAGTCTTCCAAGTTCTCAGCCCTTCCAGCAACTTTTGGCAGTTTAATGCTTTTTCCCTTTGGCTGTTACATTTTCATTATTGGTTTTGCATGGAAGTCATCTGGGCTTATACATTGAATAACCTCTGTGGTCACTTAGTGATTACATACACTGACTGAGGTAATTTATTCACTTTGTTTTGGTGTGAACATGTCCCTCGGGTCTTGTAACTGCTGTAATCACTTGACCTTAGGGACTGTTAAATGCTTTAAACACAGTTATTTTAAATTTATAATTGTTTTCATTAAAAATCTCTTATAGTAACTTAACTAATTTTGCAGTAAACACAGCATTATGTGCTGAGGAAGAACTGAGATGTTATTCTGTGCCCAATATATTCTTTACCGAATGTTTCAACTTACTATGATTATCTCTGTTCATATTTTTCCCATCCATTCTCATTCAGTCATATATGTGAAATGAAATAGAAGAATATCTAATTAAAGCTCTGTCTTCATAGTGCAATATTTCCTTTTCTGGGTGATGGGAAGTGATTGAATAACTCATAAGAACTGAAGAGAAAGCAAAGATAAATTCAGGCAGATATGTCTTTAATGAGTTGATATATTTATTTTGCTCAGTTACTGTGGGCCTGATTGTGCATATCATTACTTGTGTGAATAATTTGAATTCAGTATAGAAATTTTTCTCAAATAGCCCATTTTGTGCTTTTTTGTTTAGTGGTTATATCATCCTGAGTTCATTTTTTGGTTCTGGTTTGTTTGTTTTTCCCCTATGCAAGGTTTCTATTATAAAGACTATTACTGCATGAGCTGGGCAAAATCTTGCAGTGGTAGACTTGGATAAACTGAGTAGGTGAACTTACTGCTGATGAATGTCTGTGGAGCTGAATGTTGAATTTAGCTAGGTTTATCCTGCGTTGTTCTAGGATTTAGCAGCCTGAGTGTTTCATGGTTTTTAAGCCTTGCTTTTGTTTTGAATGTTTATTTCTTTTAATTTCTTTGGGATGATGACTGTAGAAGCTTTATGAATGATTTAGTGGCGAAATACATATGGGTTTGTACTGGAGCAAATATTTCTTTACCTATAATACATGCTTGCCTTTAGTGTAAATATTATTGCTAGAGCTAAAAAAAACCCAGCTTTTTTTTTTTCTTTGATCGTGTTACTTAAAGTGAGAAGAAAAGAATGATTATGTCATTTTAATGCAGAGGTTTTCTTGTTACACTCTGCATATGTGGATGTGGTCCTCAGCAAAGTATTGTCAATTATTTTAAAGTTCATTTTTGTGTGAATATTAGTTATTGAAAATAGCAGCATCACCTTGGAACTGCTGGTTGTTACGTGGAAAAGACGACAAAATGGAAATGTGGTGCAGCTCTCAGAACTATGGGCAGACACTTGGTTCCAGTCTACACTTAAATTTATGCATTAGTGCTGTGGAAATTTGAAATTATATTCAAAACTGTTAAGCCAGACACCTGCCAGAATGTGTTTGATATTGAAGATAGCATAATTCAATTTGCAAAAAAATGAACTGTACCAGAATAGTATAATAGTAAGATCAAGCTCTTTTCTTATCGCTGTTTAAAAATGCAGGGTCACATTCCACTTTTATCCTTCCTCAATCTCTCTGGTCTGGTTTAGTTATCTGGCTTCATCTCCTCTCCAGGCATGGTTCATTTAGGGTTTAGAGTAAGTGTGTTCCTTTTACTAATGTACACCGAGAACAGTTTCAGTGTGATGAAGTGTTTGTTCTTGAGGGCTTTTGCTCTGTAAAAGCATATTTCCGATGTGAATTATTTTGGCATCTGACATCACACTATTTTATAAAAAAACCCAAACCGGTAAGTTCTAAACTTCTCCAGATTCAGAGGGATATTAGCTTAAAGTATTCTGGGGTAATTTAGAACCAGAGGGAAGCTTGTGAATATTTAAAAGTAAAATTATGGCAATAAAAACAAATCTCTTCCTTTTTTATAAATTGATTTATTTTTGATTTGTGTTTTTACCATCTGGAGCATATTTTGAACTCTATATTGCTCCACTTGTTATAGCTAGAATGAATAATTGACTAAACATAAAATACCATTTTGATGAACAAAACTCAGAGCTCTTGAAAAAAAAAAAATTTGCATTCATTGCAAGTGAAAGAAAATGCTGAGGTGGCTTTAATCCCGTAAGTAAGTGTGAGTTTGGCACAGCTGTTCTGGGAGAGAGGGAAGCAACTCCCTGGCAAATCTATTAGTCCAATTTTGAAAACAACTCTGTGCTCTGTGATGGCTCTGGTGAGAAGCTTCCTTAGGCTGCAGGCGCTGGGATGGAGATATTTTAGTAAGAGGGCGAGCTGGTGCTGGGGCCAGGTGACTCCTCTGCTGGAGCTGGCATTCTCTGTCCCTCTGGTGCCATCAGGGGCTGGTGTGGGCTGGCTGCCTGGCCCAGAAAAGCTCGGAACCGCAGAGTGCCAGGGAGCTGAGGGAGCGCGGCGCGCACAGCTTCCGCGTGTCCGCGGTGCTTCCAGGCGCTGAATGTCAGCGCTTTGGAGCACGTCGATGCAGTTTCATTCAAAAAAAACCCCCCAGATTTTATAACGTGAAATCCAGAATCTTCAGAGTTTTGTGGATTTTTTTTTACTTATTTAGTAAATTAATTTATTTAGTAGTTCTCCAGGTTACGTATCTCACTCTGCCTTTACCATAAAGTTTTAAAAAACTTCTTCCTGGTTTATTTAGGTTTTATCGCCATATTACTCCTTAAGAATATTTCCTTTGCTTTTTTCTTCCTAGCTTGAACTGTGTTTAATGTCATGCTTAAATTCCCATTTGTACTTAGTTTTCAATTCCCATATGGCTTGACTGAATTAATCATCGGTGCTCGGCTTTTATTTGCATATACCTTTTTATGATATATTATTACTAATTTTATCTTTGTTTTCTCTTCTCAGAGGAATACAGAAATAGTTTGAATGTTCCATTTTATTATATTCATAAAGTAGTGGGAAAATACAACCATATTGATTTTTGGTAATGGGCTGAATAATTTTTCTTGATGTAGCAATCTATAGTGCAATGTGAAAACAAAAGTAGGAAAAGGTACAAAATTCTCCTTTTGTGCCATGGTTATAATAGCTGCTTCTTCATATTTATCCTCTGCTCTGGGTCAGATATTAGCTGCTTTGTGGGAAACAGAACCCCAGAAGTATAACTTAGAAGGTACAATAGAAGCAATTGGATAAAATGAATGTTGGGGTAGTAAAATTTCCACTGACTAAAATGGAATTTATGCCTGAGGAGCAGTGTAAGATCATTCATATCTGATCAGTTCTTTCTTGTTCTGCTCTTGTTATTCCTGGCAATTCTTCATAAAGGGATTTCACAAAAATCTATTTTTGCTATCTCCTAATGGCCTATAGAGAAACGGAGGGTTTTCAAACTGTGTTTGCTACTAAAGTGTAAAATTCTCTTTGCGAATTTCCATGGTCAGTCAAACCAAATATAAAGGTGTTATTTGACAGCCATTAGAAAACTTGGCTCGGGTAAAATATGCTTTCAGAGAGAATAGTGTTCTGGAGTGAGTGGCTCTTTATAAGTTTAAACTAATATATTCATTTGGTAATTTTCAATGAAAGAAAGGAGCCAGTGAGCACTGCAAAGTATTGCACAATTCTTGAATGGATTTTCAATCACAATAATTGCTTGGTCATTTCTTGGATCTGCTTCCCTGAGCTGCTAATGTTGTCTTAGAAGGGGGGGAGGGGATGATCAGGTTTCTTATAACAAGCTATAACCAAACCAAATTTATAAAAAAACCCAAAATAATTCTTCCTTTCAATTCCCCCTTTCCCGCAAATCCACTTGGAAACAGAGCAGGGATTTATGGTTGTTGTATTGACCAGGCATGAGACAACTAAGGCCACTTAAATAGAAAGTTTTATAGACATTTTCATCAGGTTCTTCCTCCAGTACTGCTGCCACAGCCACATATAGTAATGAGAATGATTTCAGTGGAGAGCAGTCAAAGGATGGATTCTTTGTGCACCATCAGTTTATTTCTTCACTGGCAAATTTAATGTTGCATCAAAAATACAAAGCGCAAAAATACTTCTCTCCTAAATTTTCACACCGTGCACACCATATTAACAATAGCTAATTAAAATAAGTCTTTCTGTTAGTAGAGCATCACATTCCAGGCTAGAAAGAACAATGGTTTCGGGGTGGAGGAGTTGCTTTGAGTGGAGAGGGGTTGGGGCTGGGGAGAAAGCACTGCGGATTTTAGTATAATGTGTAGTGTTCAAAGAAATTTTATTTCATCATAAAGATTAGCAGGCTGTGTAATTCAATTTAAAGCTGGTTGGCAGTGTTCTGTCTATTACAAAGCCTTTTTCTTTTTTTTTATTGCCACTATTTTTTTATGTTGTATGTGACTACAAAACCTAGTAGACAGCAGGAACGGTCTTTGGGTTTTGTACTTCCCACCCGCCTTCCTCTTTTCAGTTCTGCATGTTAGGAAATGCAGGAGATTACCTTAAACTGAGCTACAAAACACAGTATCAGTGAAATACCATCCTGGATTTTTTTGGCTTGTATAAAATAATTACTTTTTTGTGGCCCAACAGCCACTGAAAGTGAAGACCTGCTAAAAATGTTCGATCGAGGGGGTTGAAACAAGCTTAAAACTCAAATGTTAGCATTTATTCACACTGGTTGTGGACATTACTGTGCTGTAGAAAAGCAACATGCAGCAATTTATGGTAATGCAAGACTGGCAGACCTTTATCTTACAGTAATTGCCTATACTAGGGGGTTAATAAATGTTCCAAGAATTACTGACTTCTTTTTTTCTTGAAGAAAAATAGAGAGCTGCTTATTGCTGGCTATAACCAGCCTGCATAGCTTGTTAATTAACCCTCTTGTTGCAGCAGGCTGAAGCTGAGTATCTTGAGCCTGGGCAATTCCTGCACCTTAACCATGTGTCTTGGCACGAAAGGGCTGTGAAAGAAAGACCTGTGCAACTCCACCTCTCCCATCCAGCCCTGTCACGCCTGTTAGGAGATCGAGCAGGGGATGGGGAGTACAGTATTGTCATCGGACCCCACAAGACACCTTCAAACCTTGATTGTCTGCATTTAGGGAGTATATCGGTTTTGGAGGACGGGTGTTATATTTGTGGGCACTCTGGTACCACTGGTGGGGAGAAAAAGAAGAGAACCCCTTTTCCCAGAGCTTAAAGAACTTCTGTTTTCTTCCTCCTGCTCGGTCATCCAGGGCATGGCAGTGAATAATGGCCCGGGCTCTGTAGGGTGGTCCGAGACCCACGGGCAGCGTCTCCCCTGGTGAGCCCTGGTACGAGTCTGGGGGCCCTCTGCTGCCTCTCCCCGTGACACCAGGCTGGGCTCAGCGTTTGGCTCACGGGGGAGCTGCATTGTGGCCCTTCCCCACCTTCGGGAAGGGAGTTTCTCAGGACTTGTGACAGCTTTGAGGCTCAGGTCCCTTCGGTGCCTCACTTGACTGAGCTGTTCTGGTCTCTTTTTCTCGTCCTGCACCCCAGCTGAGAGGTGACAGTCACCAAACCTCACTGGTACTGATGGTACGTTTAGTGGAGAAGGAACAAAGCAGCACACCAGGGGCCAGCAGCGTATGGAGAGAGGCAAGATGGAAAGCCAACACAGGGGAGAACAAAATAACATCAAACTGGGGGCGGGATGGAGACTACAAAGAAGAGGGAGACAAATGAGAGCACAGGGATATAAAGTACTGGACCTGCTTTTTTTCACCTGCTTTTTCCAGAGCTTCATCTCTTCTTGAGTTAATAAAATTAAGAAATGAGAGCTCTGGAACACTCTGTACTTTGAATTTCCTGTAATTTTTGGTAAGTGAACCAGAAAGACCTCAGAATTATGTGCATCTTTTCTAATGAACCAGAAGCTTTCACATTATAGGGCAGGCTGGGTATCAGGGTGCAGTAGCTCCTTTTCTCTTGAATGTTGCCATTACCTTTTTTTGGTGTAACCAGCCAACAGAAAGGGTTCTAGTTTAAAACAGAGCTGCAAATGATAAAAAATTACCCACATGTCCTTCCTTTTCCCTGAGCTGCTCTCCCCCATATGTTACTCTGAAGGCTCCCTGCTCCCTCAGCAGCACTTGGCATTTGCCTTCACTGAGAGATGAACAGAAAAGCTGCAAGGCAGACACAAAGTTTGCTGCAGTTTTGTGCAGGAAATGTCTCCTGAGCATGGCAGGGAAGGAATTTGTTCCTTCTGCTCTCCTCTGTCCCTGCTGCAAGTTTCAGTGGTCGCTGAGAATAAAATAATGCAGCTGTAGCCATACTTGTGGTGCTGAGAGTAAAGGTGCTGGACCGATGTCCCCATATAAAACCCCGCGTGCAGTAATCCTCACTGTACGAAAGCCACTCACCATTTGCTGTCTCCTTGCTGTAAATTACACTCCTGTGCCATTAGCTGGAGTGGGAAGGGCAGGAGGGGATGCCCTGCTGTGGTGGGCACCCGGGCTGCACGGGCACAGGGGAAGGAAGAGCCTGTGCTGTGGTGTTAGAGGGGCTCTGGCACTGGAGCGAGTTACCAGAGTGTACAGTCGGAGTGGAAGCAATACAGCTATTCATAACCAGCTGCTTCCGCGAGGCCAGCTGTGAAAACAATGGTGCTTGCCTGAGAGGTGAGAGGGCAAAACCTTAGCAGAAAGGAGAATATAAATAAGGAATAAGTTGTTACCTTTGTCTAAGTGACTGAAATAGCTGCTCTCTGAATGCTTTGTTTTAATGACCAGCTCTGATTAACTGTACTCGTCGCTTTATTCAGCAAAACTTGCCTTTTTACAGCAGGTTTCTCATCCCATTTTTTGTTTGAAAGGCTAGAAAATATGGCTAAAATGGGTAAGTCAAGAGAGACCGTACTTTGCAGAAAACACACTAGATGAAAAATTGCATGCTCCAACAATTAACCGTTGCATTTAATTGCAGAGAAATATTTATTCGTGGACCAGAATTCTCAGTGTCCTTCTCTGCACCAACGTACAGATGCTGCATCATACAGACTTCCAAGCACCTTGTGAAAATGTTGCTGTAAATTCAAATGCACAGCGATAAGTACCGTAAATCTCACACATTCATTTAACTTGATTTAAAAACATTTCACTCCTAGGTTAGTGGCTTACAATTATCCTTATTGAGGAGCAGAGATGGCAGCAGCAGAGGGCCTATCTCCTTGTAACAAGGGCATGAAAGATCAAGAGTTTTACCTGAATCCTGTCACAAATAAAAGCAAGCAAACTCTCTATTGCAGAATGGAGTTTACATTACACACGCTGTTTTTCATTTTTCTCTTTTGTCCTGCCTGTGGAAGGACAATTAGGAGGTATTTCAGCACATAGTTTTCTGCAATGAAATTCAAAGGTTTGGATTCTGAAAAAAACTTCCGTGTGAATTTGAACTGTCTGTTGTGAGGTCCTGGGGTGCTGTAAGATAAATTACAACCAGTAATAAGCTGGTAATCGAAATTCTGCAAAGCCAGAAGAAAAGAGGAGGTGGCAAGAAACAGTAGCAGGGGTGAGACAAACTCAGAAATCCCTGGCACCAATGTTCGCAGTTACCATTCTCAACCTTTATCAGGCTCCAGGCTTCCTGCTCTCTCTCCTTTTAGTGTTTAGTGTTTGTCCCTGTGTTTAAACTCACAAGGAAGGTATTTGTGCCCTTCTGCTCAGGGAATTCTGGATGGCTAGGAAAAAAACCTGCATAGGAGGAATTCAGTTCCTTGTAATAACATGGTACAGCTGGAGTGATTTGGTTGTCTCTCTTAGTAGCTAAGAAACCTCTCTGTGAGCTGGCTTATTAAAAGGAATTTCCTTACGGGGCTCAGGAGATTCCTGGTATCCAAGTTCATCTTGAAAGACTATAATGGAATGTTTAGCTTTATTTAGAATAATAAATTTAAACATGAGGTTCAGAAAATAATACTTGGAGGTTCCTAAAGACCCGCTTGAATATTTTAGTTGACTGTAATTTCTGTTTGCATTCTCTGTGCAGTTTTTCTTTGTGTTTTATCCTCCATAAACATTTCAGAAAAAGACCATGGAGGTGGTTCTGGAACACAGTACTATCCATGCTGTCACTTGGATATTGGACTCTAGAAGTGGAGTTCAGCTCAAGCTTTAGATTTCTGCTCTTCAAACTGAGAAAAGGAAGAAACAATTCCCAACGAGCATCAGCATTGCCACGTGAAAATATGTTTAAAACTACCTTTGAATATCAAACTTGCTTCTTTAATGTTTACAAATAAAAGCTCAAGCCTTGATCATGGGGTAAAATCTCAAAAGCAGCTAATTGCTTTAGCACACTGGAGAGTGTTACATTCTCAGAGTTATTAAAAAGCTGTCGTCCTGCTTTTAGGCAGTAGTTCATGCTTTTAAAGCCTTTGGGATATTTAAAAAACATTTAATCTTATTTCTTCTCTTTAGGTTTATTTTCCTTGTGATTATTCTTGCAATGCCTGCTTTTTATCTTTCCCCTTATCATTATGGATATTTATCCACATTACACTAGTACTGATAGTTGGTTAATTATGAACCCCAGTTTGTTTTGTAGTTTACCAACAATATACTCAAAAATCATGGTTTTAAAGGAAGGATTTCAGTTTCACGTATAAAATCAAGAAGTTATATAGAATATAATGTATTATAGAAAGAAAATAGTTTTTAGAAGCTTCTTGTTTGTGTATTTTGAGATTTTTCTCTTCATAAGAAATGCTCTGAATACCTTCCTGGGATACAGAAAAAAGGAGATATTTGAAGGGATTTTTTTCAGAAATACTGTCTGGGCTCTTCAAGGCTGCAAGACAGAGGAAGGTGCATTCCTGCTGCTTTGCGCATTTGTAAGTCTCAGAGACTTTCTTCTAAAAACGAGAAAACAAAGAATGGGAATAAGCTCAAAGGCTTGGGAAACAGGAAAATGTTTTGGTGATCATATGTTTCCCCGGCTGGTGGATTTATTTGTTCATATTAAGATAGGTGGGTAGATATTGGGAGGATCCTGATAGGGGTGGGTGTGTTGGTCAGTCCTGTGGGCAGAAAAGGAAGTTCTGCTGCTTGTTTAAAGCTCTCTGTCAATAAGGCAGAAGAATTTGGGGCAGAATCTTGATCTGGGTCCTGCATTCATAATTGTCATTTCCTTCATTAAGTAGTGAAGAATTGATACCAAACCTTGTTTCTCTTTTAAATAAAGATTTCACTTTTTCTGGAAAATCTTGTCCTTAGCTTTCCCTGGCCTTTTGCAGTGTGAAAATACATGTACATTGAAATACCAAGACGTTGTCTGTGATAATTATGATTAGCTTAATTACTTTCTGTATAATTGTTTCTCAAGATGACCTCCTTTTTGGTGGCTTTTATTCATTTATTTTAGGGGAGAAAAAAAAGACTTAATTGGAATTGTAAATTACAGAGACAAAGGGTATGTTATGGGAAATAGGTCCAGATCTGTTTGTGTCAGACAGTGGAAGTTGGTTTTTATATTCTTAAGATACATGGAGAAAAATAATTTAAATTGATACAGTATGTGTGTGCACAAGGTAATATCAACAACCAATATATTATTTCAAAATCTGGTGAATTTCTTTATGGAGGATTAGGTTATATAGTGGGGGGGACTCCGAAAAGAAAATAGAATTGTGTATTGATGCCTTTAGAAATATTATTTGAGGGCAATAAAATGTTCTCTGAAATTCCCTCCTGAGTGGAGAAAATGGAGTTTGTTTGCAGTAATTGCATTTTCTAGCATTTGCTTTCGCGCTTTCCAATATGAGTTAAGCCAATTGGAACCTGTGATTTTGTTTTGCTTATTGGCAAAAGTACCATGTAAATTGATCTGTGATGCACTTACGGAGAATACTTTGAAAATTTTCAAAGAGAGATGGCTTTCTCTTATTAGATTTAGATAGTATTAGGGTTCATTTTTATATTTTAGCCTAATGTAATAGTAACCAAAAATGTTCCTTTTCAATTAAGTCTAAATTAAGTCCAAGGAGGACAATTCTACTTAGCCCTACTGGCACTGTGAAGGCAGAGCTTAAGTTCCTGTTCTCAGCCCTATTATTTGGAGTTCAAGGTCGCAGCCATTTGAAACCACACGATGTGCTGAAATAGGTCAAAAATTTGTCAGCCCTGGTACATTAAGGTCTTGATTGCAAGAGAAAATCCAAAGTTCTGTTGGCCAAAACAGAATGTATTTCTCTGTTTTTACAGTACTCATGCACTATAGACCCTGAACTGCGGGGGGTTGATGCAAGTGTCTCTGTAACTGGAAATATGGGGTAATTCTGTTCGAGGAAACACCCTTCAGCTCTGCCAGACAAAAGGTGTTCTCACCTGAAAATCTCCTGCAATTTTCAAAGTGAGCACCATTTCCCTTAAAGGTTCCCTTAGAAGGGGCACACAGCACCAGCACAGCCGGGAGAGTCCTTTAGGAGGTTTTGTTTTGGTATGGGAAAGAGGAGAGGAGCAGGAGCCACCATTAATGCAAGAAGCCCTTGTAAAAATGAGAGGGACAAACAAGGCTATTGTGATTTCCAGGTAGGGTGGTGTTTCAGAATTTGCTAAATTTAGAGAGAAATTTAACAGCTGCCAGCTCCTTTGATTTTTAAGTTACGTGATTTTTTTTTTTTTCCTCTTGAAAGCTCTGTCTTTTAGGTTGCATAATTAAAAGCCTGAAAAGAAAGCCTTTCCAGGGACTAGCAAGCAATCTGTGCTGCTTGCGTTTCAGATTTCATAATTTTAAAGTCAGTTTGGGGGGGACTTTTTACACCTAAAGTTGGCAGTGCTGTGAGCTGCAAAATCTGGAGGCTTTTTTTTTTTTTTTTTTTTTTTTTTTTTTTTTTTTTTTGCTTTTAAGGTTAGACTGAACAAAAACTTCAGATTCTGTTTCAAAACAAAGAAATGTCGTATATTAATTGTTAAAACTTTAGTGAAGCTTTCCACGTTTTAAAAAAAAATAAAGGTGCTTCAATAACAGTAGCCCAGTGAAGTTCAAAAGAAGCTGGAGATCAAAACCCAGGACAAGTTACGTCAGAATAATGCTAAGGAAGCCGTGGAACACTGAAGGGAAACAAAAGCTTGTTGCTTATGTAGTGCTACATTTTTCAGTGTAACAGACAGGAGGAAGGTATTAATCACAAACAGTTACATTAGAATAATGTTATGGTTGAGACATAAAAACATAAAAGCAAGGAATTGTTACCAATGTCAGAGCGTGGTTCAATCAGACCTGTAGCTGAGTAGGTTCTGCAGTGCACCTGGCCCTGCTGCAGGGTTCCTGCTGCACGTGGGGATGTTTGGCCCAGTGCTGTGCAAAAGTCACTACGTTTACTCGTGGAAGAGAGAAGGAGTGGAAGCACTCGGTGTTAGTGGAAGCACCAGTGCTGCAGCATCTCACTTCTCTGCAGTGCCTGTGCAGGTGGAGCAGCACCTGTGCCCGCGCTCCCTGGAGCACCTTGGCGCTGCTCAGCTGAGCTACGGCTGCTGAGGCAAGATTCGCTCAGTGCTTCCTTGCTTTCATGGTTTATGGCTCAACCTTGGCATTATTGTAACGTAGTTTTTTGTGTTTAATGTTTCTTAGACTTGGTTTTCCATTGCCAGCATGGAAGAAATCCTAATGCATGAGTTTCAGAGGAGAAGGTAGCAGACTCTGAACCTGCTGTGTGGCTCGATCCGCAAGTGTGAGTATTAACGCTAGAGCTGTCAGGCCTTGTGAAAATTAATGAAGCCTGACGGTTACAGAGGGAAAGGTCAGAGGCAGAGCTTGCACTTACCTAACATTTCTGTTTTGTTGTGTCTAACAGTGTTTTCAACAAAGGGGAGCTTTAATGTACAAGCTTTGGATTTATCACAGGAATTCAAGGGTCTCAGCCTTTGCTTCTCCCTGTGCTGTGATCTGATGTTTTCTTTGCATAAAGGCAAAACAGTTAAATTTTCATTCGTCCTCTCTTCTTGCTGTGTTGCCCATGTGTGTTTTGCCTTTATTTTTTCTTCTCCAAAACTGGAGGGGAAGAAAAAAAAAAAGAGGCATTTGAACTGACGGTGGAATACTTTTCACTGGGAATACTTTGAGAGATCTTGTACTTCAGTTCTTTGTACCATTTTAGAAGCATGTTCTGGTTTTGTGCATGTTCTGTTCCTTATTTGCTGCTTTTTTTAAAAATTTTTTTAAAATTGTTTCATTGTGTAGGTTTCTACAGACGCAGGGAGCTAAACTGCACAGAAATTCATGGGCTCCATTTTCAGCCAGCATGTTGGCTGATACCAGTTTGAGCTGTTCCGTTGAGGACTTTCGTGAAGGCTGATTTGATTAAAACAGCCAAAATATTTTCATAGTCAGTTGGTCAGTCTCATCTTAGAAAAGATGTTTTTCTTACCCAGTTTTGGATCTCGATACCTGAAGTGGGTTGTTGGTGGGATAAGTCCAGCTTATCCTGTGAAAGCTCAAGTCTATATAACTGTACTTACGCAGTCTAACTCACTTGTTGCTGCTGAAGGAGAAACAGGAGCCTTTGAGGTATTCTGTCTTTGCTTTGAAAAGCTGAAAGGAGCCTCTGTGTGTTGCGACTGTGCTGTAAATGCTGGGAAGAGAGAGTGACCATGGCCCTGCAATGCCAGGGGCTTTCCATGAGAAACCTCTCTAGGAAGAGTCGCAGAGCCGCTGACCAGTGGTGGGCTGTGCTGGTTGCCCTCAGCAGCTGCAGCTGTGAGGACTGGAAGTCTGTAGGGGCAGCACAAAATCTGCTCCTTCTGTTTTTATCCCTGGACGTGTATGGGGTTGGTTATAGGTGAATGCTCCATGACCAGTTTTGCACTTTTGGGGCATATAGGATACACTATAAATTTGAGATGGTTCACTTGCACACACATCTCTCTCTTGTATAGTTTTCCCTCTTTTTAAGGGGACTAAGATTTATGCTTCAAGGTTTCTCAGCCTATTTCTCAGCATATGGCCAAAGGATTTATGAGGCTATGAAGCAGGCATGAAAGAAGCTTCATGTTTCATGGAAGTGTTGTGTGGTTTGAATAGTTAATGCATGCGTATGCATATTCAGAGCTTCTCATCAAAAGCACTTGCATATCATTTGTGTGTAAATACAGGTTTCTACCGCTATACAGACAGCTAGTATCACATTATTTCTTATTCCCCTACTTCCCTGGGGGGTTTGCAGGTAACAGTAGTCGAAAAATAATGTGATTTTCTATTTTTATAGGGACTCAGCAGTTAACGTTCACTGCCAGGCAGACTCCTTTTCATGTCTGGCAGCTCTACAGAACTTGGGTTGTGTGACTAAACTGTACTCATATGAAGCACGCTATTAAAATGGGAATGGTTGTTCAACAGATTAAGGCTTCCTAGGATCCAAGTGCTTAAGGTGAACTTAAAGAAACTCACTGAAACAACTACTTATGTAGGTTAAAAAACCCCCACAACACCCCGGCCCCCAGGCTTCCCCCCTCGTCCCATGTAATAGATATATTTAAAGTCAGTCTGTTGTTCAGCTGACGCTTGGAGTGGTGTGAGTGGTTGCAGCCAGCAATAGAAGTTCTGCCTTAGCAGCATTCACAGACCCCCCACTCCTTTTTTGCTACGTCAGGTTTCATCTGGATCAGTGTCCTGATCCACTCTGCTCTGTGCCCACCGAATCCTTGTGTTGGCAGGAAGCTGTCATGGCACAGAAGTAAAGATGAACCCTTGAGGGACAAAGGTACTTGGGACTGTAGCTTGAGATTGACTTGCTAGACCAGAAGTCACAGAAATTTTATGAGACTCCCAGATTAATGTATTTACTGTAAACAATTCCATTTTTACAAGTCATTCAGAGATAACCGTTGTTGCCTTTATTTGAGCAAGAGCAGTATTGCCCTTTTGGCTTCCACAAGAGACCAACTTGTCTAACTGCAGTATTTTCTTGATCAATGATTACACTGTGCCCTTGCTGGTACTGTTGAGAGCAGATGTTGAAAAACATCTTAACCAAAATAATAGATATATTTTGAAGATACACATATGCACACCTTGTGTCTGTGTGTGTATAAACACATAAATGTGGGTTTCAGATACTCCAGTATGTGACTCTACTTCGCAGACTTAGTGCCTTGGTCATTTTCGGTAGTTGTAATTTTAGCCTTTTGATCTCACCTGTTAAGCATTTAAGTATTTTAAATAAACTCAGTTATTATGCTGGGAGTTAATAATTGGGGTTTTCAAAGTTCTCGGCCCAGCAAACAGATCACACTTTTTCTAGTTTGGAAAAGGATTCTTCTAATTGTTTTCCAGAGTCACAGTATAAATTAGAATGAATAATGTTACTGATGCATGATGGAAGATTTGATAGTTAGGAAATCGGACTAATAAAGACCAAATGTAGCTAACAAAGATTTAGTGAAGGAAAATGGAGAAATGCCTTTCAGCCTGTGTGTTGTGCTGTACAGGCAGCACTGATGCAGATACACAGAGATTAATCTGGTCCAGATAAAACTAAATTACCATGGAGTAGGAGATTTTTGAAGATGACTGTTTATGCTTCCATATTAAACACAAGGTCAACAGATTATAGACAAAGGGCAGGTCTGCCAAAAGAATACACGCCAAAATATTTCAGAAGTAATATTAGAGAGAGTCGATGTTGTGCAATGCCACAGGGCCTTTCAAGAAGGAAAAACCGGAATGTGATGGATAAATAGCTAATCTGATTGCAGGTAATTTATTACTGTGATTAGTGCCTTATAGTCTTTCCTCAGGGAAGAGAAGTCTCACTGAATGAGACTTGCTCTTGCTGCTGCCCTGCCTTTTGATGTCTTTGCCTTTTGAAGGGGGGGTGTTGCTCATCGCGAGCTCCTGGGCCAGCACCAGAGAGCGAGAGCCAAATGTGACTGGTGATGGCCCGGGGGAGCTGGGTGGGGAGCCAGGCCGGGCCTTGGTGCCCTTCCTGTGGCAAATACTGGAGGAGGCACAAGTACGGAGGGCAGCACATCTGCTCTGGCCGCTGGAGGATGGGGAGCCTGGCGTGGTGGCTGTCACACCCGCAGCCAGAAGGATTCCTCCCCAGTCCTGGGCAGTGCGGTGCAGCCCCACTGAGCTGGAGCTCAAGGGTGGGCGCTGGTGAACTCGGGGCTCTCCTCCAGGGCCTGTTTTGCCTCCTTCCTTGGTCCTGCTGTTGGTCCTTAGCTTTCATGGGTGAGGCCATGTCCTGGGCTCCCTGGCAGTGGAGAGAGGCTGTTCCCTGCCGGTGCCCCCCAGCTCCGGGGTGCCTCCTCTCAAGAAATGACCAAGTGGAGCATCTCCTTGGTCCTAAAAATATCAACAGCTGTCTTCACACCAATTGCAAGAAATACTGTCTGGGTTTCCCCTACTGATTTCAGGTGCTTATACAACGTGTATAATATTACATTTATATGTTTTAATAATTACTGATGTCACCATTAGTTTGCCATAGCATGTCGTGTGTGTTTTCAAAGTAAGCCCTTATTTTTAAAAGTCAAGGAAAAAAAAAAAAACATTTGCTCCGAACAAAAATGGTCCAGGCTTAATTGGGCATAATATCAGCAAAGCGTGCTGGTTTTCAAGTCTATCAAAATAAATGAAAGTGTAAAGCTTGGACATCTATCCAGTAAGATGAAGAGTTTTCCCTGTTAAAACAGTCAAATGTTGATAACTTAGCAGAAACCTGAATTTAACTTCTCCATCCTTCTTCTCTGAGAATATTATCACACCTACCTTGTTTTGGGGGATTGATGGTTATGACAAGTGTATCAAATTTCATGGCGGTGGCATCTTTTATGTTTCCTGGGAGAAGAGAAAATAGCAATTTTATCATGTGCCCAGGAGTCACAGAGAGCAGGAATTGTAGGTACGTGCCACATAGAGTTTTTAAATAAAAATGAATTGCAGAGCTGCACATAGCAGAGATGGGGAAGGGTAGGAAAGTGGGAAAGGAGAGAGTTGAAAACTAGAGGAGCATTTATTGCATCTCTCCAGCTTTTATTCTAATGCAGCACCACAGAGAGTTATGAATATGTACAAGCCGTATTTTGTTCAGACGTGAGGTGTCTATGAAAAACATAGTCTGCTTGATTTTTTCAGGGGATTTGTAACTTTTTGCTTTTCTATCCAGAATTAACTAATTTTGCAAAGATGATGTTTGCACACATACCTTGCGTAATTCCTCTTTCTGTGCTGTAAATATTGAAAAGCAGAGGGTTCTAATTGGTTCCCCTGTAAGTCTTATTTAGGGGAAAGTTAATCTTGTTGTATATACTTACAGCTTTACTTTGAAGCTTGCATTAAAAAAGAACACAAACCCAAAAAGTTTCAAAAGTTGAAAGAGAAGTTTTAAACTAGCAAAGCCACTTCTGTTTAGGAGAACTGTACTCACAAGAAATGTATAACGCCTGATTCTGTCTTCCCTGGGACAGATGTTGTGGGTTCCAGAACTGGAGGATGAACCCATAGATTTCTACACACATTTTGCTGCCTTTATGAAAAAAACAAACTGCACAAAAAACCGCATAACAAACCCAACAATTTCTAAATGATTATTAGTAATAAACACCAAAGTGAAGGATAAGGTATGAGACTAAGAAATCAGGCTTATTGTGAAGGCAGTAGCAGTTAGCCTTGATGCAATCTTACGTGTGATTTTTGGCAAGTCACAGTGGGACAGATTTTGTAAAAGAGCCTAACTTCTGTGAAGACACCACAGTATGGGACTGTATTTTTAAGGGAGCTCAGCACCCAGTATGTTTATTTGGAAGATCTGGCACTGATTGCTGGTACCAAGTGCTTGAAAATCTGTTCTGAACTCCAAAAATCTGGCTCCCTGAGCATGATCCATGCCTCCTTCCAAACAATGGTATTAGTTCCCCCGAATTGAGAGGAGCAAACATTTAGTTCTTTACTTCTGACTCTGATGGTAAATGAATTAACCACATTTCCTTTTTCCTAGTCTGTCTTATTTGGCTGAGTTTCATGGTTGCTTCTACGTGTGTACTTTTTACAGAAATGAGATACTGCCGTAAACATAATAACAACAACAAAAAAAGCAATATAAAAGTATGTTACAAATGAATTGAAGCTTTGGAGAATAGACTTGAATAAATGAGAATAGGTCTTGAATAAATGCCACTGGAATACAAATTAATCCAAATAACGCCATAATTTAAAAACCAACAGCACCAGCAGTCTGCTTTGGTGCTCTCAGGACGTAGCTGGAGGCATCCTGCAGTCTCTGGTCACCTACCTGCTGGGACAGGTAGGCAGGTGCCTCGCTGCAGGTCACTCCTGGGGACTGCTGACCCTGACCTGGATTAAGGCCTCATTGTCACGTTCAGGTGAATAATTCAGCAGCGGTGCCTTACGCCGCCTTTGGAGCTGGTTTGTTTCCTGCCAGCGGGTTTTGTGGAGCTCTGCGGTACAGGCCCTTTGTCATGACATTGCTTTGTGTGCCGCTCCTGCACATTTTGACACCGTTCCACTGAGTGGAGGAAGAGCAGCATCAGTATCTTGTGCCCAGCACGGAGATGCACAGAGGCCTCGGGTGTTTCTCTGTCACTGCTAGCTGTCTGCTTATTGTGCCGGCGTCGCTGGTGTGGGAGGAAATGTGCTAATTAAGTCCTCTTTTTTGTTATTTCAGGAAACCTACCATATGAATATAAAATAGTGATTGCTGGGAATCATGAACTGACATTTGATAAGGAATTCATGGCAGACCTTGTTAAACAAGATTACTACCGCTTTCCCTCTGTGTCCAAATTGAAACCAGAGGACTTTGACAATGTTCAGTCACTCCTGACAAATAGTATTTACTTACAAGATTCAGAGGTAACAGTTAAAGGATTCCGAATATATGGTGCCCCGTGGTAAGTCTCAATTTAAACTTTCTTTGCTGTTTATTACTTGAACCACAGCAGGAATCATTCCTGTTGAACGTGCATGAAGCTGCATTGTTGCATTGCCCTGCAGAGCAGTACCAGACTTAGCTGTAAACCATCCTGAAACAGTTGCTTTTCTTTTCTTTTTTTTCTTTTTTCCTTGTTTTGTTGGGATTTTTTTTTGGGTTTGTTTGGTTTGGTTTGGTTTTTTTGGGGGGGAGGTTTTTTTTGTTTTGTTTGTTTGTTTTTTTTTGTTTGGGTTTTTTTTTTTATTGTTGTGGTTTTTTTTGTTTTTGTTTTTGTTTTTATTTTTTGGTTTGTTTTTTTTTTGGGTAGATAATCTCTATTTACCCATGTAAGTGAAGTAAGACAAAAGGAACTGTAATTTTTTTCTATTCTGCCTGGTGAATGCACCTAAACTGTGGAGTCAATACCAACTCTGTACTTGTGAAGTAACTGTGGTGGCATTTTGGGATGTATTAGGGAAACTCCAGTACATTGTATACTGTTGAGCTATTTATATCTGCTGTACTAATAGATTAGTCTGGTGGCATTTAACACCCACGCAGCATAAGGGTACAAGGCAGCAGGTGCTTTAAGCCTTATTTTTGATCAGTTCTAGGCATTGTTTTCTTTTGCTTGTGAAGTTGTGATAACAAAATTTCAAACCAGTTTTGGTCTCATTCCACCCATGTGTCAAACATGTCATGCAGGAAAGATTGCTGCCCAGTTTTGTGCTAAGGAGATTCTTCCTTGTTTTTTCTACATGTCATTTAATTGTGATGCCTGACATCTTTCTGTAGAGTCTTGGGTAGCACTTGTTCTAAATTCTCATGCTAAGAACAACCACAGTCCTTTCAGGCTTTACCAGAGACCTGAACTTGAGTGATGGTGATAATCACTCTGCTGCTTGGCATTCTCAATTGTCAGTTGAAGTACTGAGATGCTAATTTATGCACACCTATAAGAAGGGTTTATTACAAGCTGATAACTTATTTTTGATGTCAGGCTTGCTTTAAGGTGAAAGTAGGAGAGGAAGGAGGGATGGCAGGATTTGAACCAGGAAATGGGACAAACCTATACATGTTTTAGAAATTTTCCCCTTCATCTCATCTTTGTTGACTTGGCCTGCAGACCGTGGTGATTCGTGTGACACCACACACATTGATGCTTTTTCCTGGTCATATTGTGTGCATTAGTGCTGGCTAGAAAACGGTGATATAGCTCTGTATCTCATATTCTTGACTTGAGCTACTAATCTTTTAATTTAACTCATAGCCTTTAGCTACTAGTTTAAATCAGCCTGACATTGCTTAGCTAAAAGAAAAGTAATGCTCTAAATCCTGCAATATCAGCAAATTGGGAAAGATGATCTTAATTCAGGTTAGGAATCATCTCCTCAAGACATTTCAAAGTAATTTTTTTGTAATAGCAGCACAGAAGGCAGGGCCCACAAGGCCCTGAGTAGTGAGGTGGGTTTGAGGCTTGCTGCAGGGTGAGGAGCTGAGGAAGGTTTGCTGCTAAGGTTGTGTTCAGCTGCTTTTGTGTGTGTGCATCGGACTCGGAGGGCCTCTGCAGGCACCCAGTCATTAGGAAGTGCAGGCATCTTCCCAAATGTATTTGGATCAGATTTACCTGAACTCAGCTTCCTGCAGCACTGCTGGAGAGACCTGGAGAATGCAGAATCCAAGTGTGGAGGAGAGGGAGTTTGGTATTCTGAAAGGGAGAACCGTGCGATTCACCTTTACATTTACGTTTATGTGTACTGGCAATATAGCGTGTTTTTTTTCTCCTCTTTTGCCTCCCAAATCTATAATGGAAATCTGTCATCCTTCTGTCTCCAGCTGCATTTAGAAGTTCTTTCAATTTGCAGGTGTACACATGGATTTAGACTGTTTGTTCTGGAATATTAAGGGACATCACATCAAGGCGCTGAGTTGTCTTAGCTGTAAAAAGTGAATGGCATATGTATTCTGACCTAGTCATGGGAGACAAACCTGAATTAATCTTTCCTATAATCCATTGATATTCGGATTTTTCCGATTAGTGATGCATGATAAATGAAGCCAGGTTGTTAGAAATTGGCACTGAGCTCCAACCAAATGCGGACTGCTCTCTCCTGAGCGATGTTTCATTTGTGTTCAGCTGTGAAAAAACTGCTGTCAGATCATGCTTTGAGCAACTGCTGGTGTGGAGTTGAGACTACCATTTTCAATACAGCTTTTTGGATCAATCAGCCAGCCTGTGCTGAGATCAGAAAAGTGGTATTGTCTATGCATTTTCTCTCTCCTCCACCCTTCCTTTTTTTTTTTTTTTTTGAATAATGACGGTTTCTAGAAAATGTGAAAATTTGCTAGTTTTTTGTATTTTAGCTGGTCTTTTAGAGGAAGGAAAAGTCCCATTAGATATTAGAAAATCTGCTCTAAATTTGTTCTGTGCCTGGAAACTGAGACAGAATGATCAGACAAGCCTTTTAGCACTTCTTAAATTTTTTTACTCGCTCCCCTCCAATCACATCTTGCTCTATTCCTGTAAATCTTCAGATTACCCCAAAGGAAGAGAATTTGTGGGACTTCGTATGTATTTATGGCTTCCCTACCCCAATTAGTTCTGTCACAGAAATGGAACACTGGTCATTAACCCAGAAGATGTGCCAACCCTAACATGAGATAAGTTGGCATGTTCAATTTATGTGCAGTTTTGTAAGTATTTCCAGAGGGAAAAAAAAAATTCTCATTTGCTGATAAAGCTACTGGTTTTAATTTAAAAAAGAGGGATCAAACCAAGAATAACAGATGTGATTCTGGAGGTTTCAGCCTGTCAGGGGTTTCTAAGAAGTAATTGCCAGAGTACTGGGAAGGCTGGCTATAAGTCATCTATCTAGAAAATGTAAATTGCCAACTCAGTGTAAATACAGAAAAGAAATATCCGTTCATATTCATTACGTGTTATTACTCATGGTACATCTAAAAGCTTTCTAAAGACCTAAGAGAATTCAAGTAGTGCCTCCTAACTTACAATTTAGCAGAATTTGTGAGTAAAAAATAACTTACAATACATGGGAGCATTCATGTGTATTTGCAATTGGAATGTGCGGTGGTGCATAACAACGGCCTCTAAGGAGCAGAAAATTTGAATTTAGCCTGATAGTTCTGAGAGTATTAAATGGCATTAGCTGGAAGGAAGTTGAAAAGAAGAGTATCAGCCCCTTAAAGAGGAAAGTGCAAGGGTGGGACATAAATCACATTCAGAGCTCTGCTCATTTTCTGAGGTGAAGGATGTAACTGACATTTTCACACCTTAAATAGGAGATTCTTTGATGTACCTTGAAGGAACAAAATGGCTGAAGATTTTCCATTTGGTCTATAGATAACAATCCACAAAAACATTCCCCTCCTTTCTCTTCCTTCTGACTTTGCCCTATGAACCTGGCTTGTTTGGTGGGAAAATAATTGATAGTTTATGCAGTAAAAAATTCTTTAAGATTCCAGTGGAAACGTTTTCTCCTTGGGAAATTTGAGATTGAGGTTTCTTATTAAACAGGACAGAAAATAAAACCAGTGATGGATTTATGAATTTTTAAATCTTAAAGCTCCCTCTGTGAAGTAAACATAAGCATAACTCATACTGATGTATCTGTGAAAGGGTAAGGAGAGACAGTCTGTTTTTACTGCAGCTTTGGGTGCTGAATATGCATAAGTGAATTAGTGTAAGTTTTACTTAAATTCAAATGTTATTTTAAAATATGTGTTGTTTTTTTAAATTATATTTGAAATTGTTCATCCATGCTAAGGGCTGAATTTACCATAGTATTCTGTAGACATTTGGATACAAATACTCTCACAATGTGTGTTTTCTAATGAAGCTTTAAAAGCATTCAAACCACCAGAGAACTGCAGTTAACTGGAGCCAGAATTTGTTTAAACCACATTTTGACAGAAATAATTGTTCAGGGAGAATATTTTTCGCTGTTTTATTTTGTTCTGCTGATCAGCTCTATAGGTAACTTTTTTTTTTGCTTGTTTGAAGGAGAAAAATAGTTGAAAAGAAAAAGTATTCTGATGTACTTTATTCTGTGTGCATTGAAATTTGTGGTTCTCAGTTTTATGAATAATAAGGCAATAGGCTTATTTATGGATTTTAAATTCTGTTCTGCATAAAAATTTCACAAAAAATATCCAAAGCTGTAAGTATAAAATAATCTAACAAAGCAATCCTTTACATCATTTTTAGCTATGAAAGTATGTGAGCAAATTCCACTCATATCTAACAGAATGAGAAGTAAAGCTGGAGATCTGGGCCTTTCAGCTTATATATTTGTTTAGATAACTGGAGATATACGTATCTTTTTGAAGGAAAAAAATGTATAGTGTAAAAGCTAATTCAGTATAAATCAATGTAGGTTAATGGTTAACAGAATCAGCTTCATGGGGATAACTGAAGAGCACCACAAACGTAAAAGATGACAATCAATTATTTAAATAATGACTGAAATCTGTGATTTGCATCATTATGATGAAAATTAATTCATCCTGAATGAAGCTGGGAATAAAGCTCTTCCCTCCTGACAGGAACAGCAGCATTGTTCAGCAATATCCTGCACGTTTGTCAAGTTGTAGCTTGTTCGGGTCTCGAGAACAGAAGCACAAAGCTGGCCTCCCAGTTGCTTTTAATGAATACTAGTGGGTTTTTCCTATGTCCAAGAATTTGATCTGTAGGGTGATCCAGAGGTCAAGAACAAACGGCTCACTATCACTCACGTCTGCGGAGCCAAGGCTTTCATTTGCTTTTTTTAGTAACTCTAGAGGAAGTGCCTTAACTCTTTTTCAGAAGCAAAATTTTAATTGGCATAGATAATGCAAAGTTAAGAAAGCAGAGACAGGTTCAGCCATCTCCTTTAGAAATAATGTTTTGTGCAATCTTTTCCTTTTCAGCCCAGTGTAAAATTTGGGGTTTCATCAAATGATATTACATCAGTTTAAAATGATTTCTCTAACTCGGTTTCTTTCTCTGCTTCATTTGCAATGATATTTTAGCACAAGCAGCTCTAAGTTAGTACTTCTGCCTTGTTCTGATCAGTGTTTTCAGACTCTCTGTTTATCCTGTCAGAAAAGTGTCAGAGGGGTTTTTTTTCTTTCCAATTATAAGTTTTGTAATGCATCATGGATTTTGCTGACAGTCTTCAAGTTCTTGAAATAGCAAGCAAATTAACAGCAGATATTGAGCGTGAGGACTGGAAAACCAATTGGCAACTCACATGATGGGATTCAGATACACTGATGGGTTGGAATGGATCTCATTTCTTTTATTTTCATAGTCTTAGTTGGCAATTAGTGTGTGTCTAAAAAAAGGAGGGATAGAAATTGGACTATTCAGCAATAAAGTTCTTCTTTGCTGTTTAGTGGTGAGGAAACCAAGGGATACTGGACAAGACTGTGTGTGCTGCACCAGTTTTTCAGGAATTCTGGTGTTTATGCAATAGAAGTCAGCAACTGAGAAAATTATTGGCAAAGACTGAAGTCTCCTGTCTGCATGTTAAACAAACACACCACCACTGCAGCGTGGTTGTGTTTAAAGGTGCAGGCTTCTGTTTCATTTTTCTTGGCATTTGTCTGCCAGGTCTCTCAGTTTAGAATTGAAGAATAAATTCCCCCTGGTCTAGAATTGCAGCGGTTTGTTTACATTTTTTGCCTTTTTGGGAATGTAGCTGATTTTTCTTTGGTCTCCTTGATATCAGATTCACTTCCAAGAAAAAATTGTCCTGTTTAATTTTAAAAACTTTCTTTCCTTTTTTCTTCCTCTTTTTTTTTTTTTTTAAATAAAGAGTGAGATGTTTGTAATTTTAAATACATTCGCTCATAAGTAATTTTTTTAATACTGTAATGCAAACCTGTCCTATTTAATTCTTTGGACAGCTCTGCATCCTGAAACCAGGGCAGATCTTGAAGTCTTGATCTTTTCTTCAGGCTTGACTTCAGCAGGAATAAGAACTTTACAGTATTCATTACCAGTGTTAACACATAAACTGTGCCTATTTGTGAGTGGAATTCTAGCCAGTTAAACCCGACATAAAGTGGTAGCTCTCCTAGCTCTTTTGAATCTTTCATGGTGTGGAAACAGGGATTTGAATTCCTCCACAGCAGTGCCAACAAATGGTTGTGGAAATCTGCTCTGAGTCTCTAATTCTTCCTCCATTTTCCTGGAGTTCATTTTTTTGCTGTGCAAAAAAGCAGAGAGCCAGAACGAGCGTGAGCTGTGCTGTTGAGGGGCTGATTATTTATGGTGGCCTCCTTAATTGCAGGTTGAAGTATGGTTTGCTCAACAAGCAGGACATTTTGGTAGACAAGTTGTGCTTGTAGTTTTGCTTTGGTTGGTGTGTTTTTTACTTGCCAGCTCTCCCGGAACAAGCAGTTTGCTTTCCTTTAGCTGAACAGTGGAATAACACAGGGATCATTCACTTGCAAGGAGCAGGCTGAAAGTGTTCTCACCCAGCGAGGAGTTACCAGGAGCAGGAAATGGAATACTACAAAACTCCTGACATTTTTAACTCTGTAGCATCAGACTTTGTCTTGGCAGGGGGTCTGAAGCCCCTTAAAGAATGGGAGCTGGGAAAGAGGAGAGAAGGCAAGAGTTAACCCAAACCTGGAGATAGGTTGTTCTGTGCAGGGCTGGACTCCTTGCAGTGTGGTGATGCTTCCTTGAATAAATTCTCCCGTGCAGCTTGTGCACTTCAGGACTCCTACTTTTCCATTTCCTTTCACCTGCACATGCGCCATACGTCTTTGTGGTGGTCTAGTACAGAAGGGAAGAAAGACAAAGCTGAAAATACCATGCTGTTAAGGTTAACTGAAAAATTGCTTCACTCTAGGACAGCCACCTTCACGGTAGGAGAGTGGAGAAGTAAGAGAGGGACTTCAGCTTTGACGAGCTGACATCAGAATGGATTTTGCATTGCGTGGTGCTCTTCAAGCCTCATTACTTTCATTGCTTCATTTCCCCTATGCCCTAAGCAAGAAGAATTAGGGAGCAGGTGGATGCTTTGAGTGACAGGCAGAGAAGCCTGTTGGAGATGTGTGGGTGAGTACAATCAGGGCCTGGCTGCTTGGAGCACAGGGCAGGAGGGTCCAGGGCTCTGTGGCAGAGCTGGTGAGCCAGAGGAGCCAGGACCCCACTGAGGAACTGGGTGGGATACCAAGACTGCTGTAGGGTGGGCAGATTAGGCATGGGCTGCACCTCTGGAAGGGCAAGGCACATTCAGTTTGTGTTGGGTCCGGCTGAGCTGGAGCTCATTTCCTCACAGCACCCTCCAGTGCTGAGCTTTGCCTTGGGAGCTGCAAAGGTGTTGATAACACACCCCTGGTTTGGCTGCTGCTGGGCAGGCTGGCACAGCATCAGCACTGTTTTCTCCAGCATCCCTCCCCTCCATCAGTAGGCTGGGCAAGATTTTGGAAGGGGACACAGCCGGGACAGCTGACCCAAACTGACCAAAGGAACATGCCATGCCATACGACATCAGCTCACTTATAAAAGCTGAGAAAAGCAGAGGGTGACATTTGATATTTGTAGTGTTTGCCTTCTGGAGCAACCACTCCATGTGATGAAGCCCTGCTTCCTGGGAAGTGACTGGACATCACTTGCCGATGGGAAGTAGGGAATAAATTTTTTTCCTCTGTGCTTGTGTGTGCACATGCTTTTGCTTTAGTAAACTGCCTTATCTTAAGCTACAAGTCATTTTCCATCTTATTTTCTCTCCACTGTCCAGCTGGGGAGTGATAGAGTGTCTTGGTGGGCACCTGGCCTCCAGCCGAGGTCCACCCTCCACACAGCACCATGAGCTTGAAGGTGTGTGTGTGTGTGTGTGTTCCCAGAGGGATATTGAGAGCCAAGGACACATCAGCGCGTTTTGCAGGGAGTTATCAGCAGTGCTGCCAGTTTAAAAGCTCTGGATGCATGGATCTTTTCTAAGTCAGGAGCTGTGACCCTGAGGGAAAAGAGGCTACACAGGCTGAGACCTTCACAGTGCCAGAGTATCAACCCACACTGGGAAAACGCAGTGAAACCTCCCCACTTTGACAGGTAAATGTGTCAGCTTTGGGACATGAGTCGGTTCCCTGACTCAATAAGCTTTAATTAAATACATAATTATCAGTTACATACAGATATACATATTATCAGCTTTGCTGAGTTACTTGGGAAAGTAAGGATGCTTTCAAGTGCCTTTACAAGATGCAGTGAAATGAATGAAATTAGGGTGGAGGAGGTGACAGGGAAGAAGGTGATTGGGTATGTGAAACAGATGTAATCTACAAGTGGTTTGTTTCACAGTTCATCTATTCAGGACAGTCAGGAAAAAATGTGGAAGGATTTACGTTGCAGGTAGAGTTGAAAATAAAGCTCACGTGATGTGATGGTGATAAAATGCAATAGAAATGGAGAAGCAATTAATTTTTATTTTATTTAAATCTCAAAGTAAGTCAAATAGTAAGTGACTAGATTTTGTTAGCTCCCAGTGAAGGGTAAGATTTCTCATGACTATCTTCCAGATGATTTGGGTCATGTTTATCTAATACTTATTGATCAGAATGCTGATTTTACCCTGGCGTATATAAAATGCTTAAAGTAATGCACAGAACCTGTGAAATAAAGCAAAAATTGCACATGCACTTTAAATAAGAGACCACTGATCGTGAATCTGAGCATAGACATAAAGGTCAAGAGTGACAACTACATTCATCAGATTTTCATGAGAATCCGTTCAGTAGAATAGATCTGGCACCTTATTTCAGAAATGGTCAACACTCGTGGATTGAGTTGAAAATCAATGAGACCTGTGGGTATTTATAACCACCTCTAAAACGTTTTAGGTGCTGGTCTGTATTATGGTTTGTGTACGTGTAAAATATGAGGATTGCTGACATTTCTAACTCTGCTAGCTAAATATCAAAATCTCAATATGGCCGAGAGCTGTGTTTGTGATGCTCACACAGAGAAGGCTTAAGCAGTGGTTTACAGGCAGGAAGATGCCAACAGCTTATCCTTGTTCCTTCACGGATGTGCCTGAGTTCCACTGACCCTTAGTGAGTTCAGGAGGTCTCACAAGCCACAACGCCTTTGCTGCCTCCTCGATAAATATTGCACGGACAAGGACATCACTTTGCAGTCAGTGTGCACAGTGTACCTGGAGAAAGCACCGGCAGTTACTCCATTCCGTGTTCCTCTTCAGCATTTCGGATAAACAATAAACAGAATACTCCTTAACAGATGTGCTCGGCTGCTTGCCTTCCATACTGACCCTGTGCCTACAGCTACTTTGACAAAGGGAATAATGCTTCCTAGGAAGTGATCTCGTGATGATTTGAAATCATCTGACAGCTCTGCCATCGTGTTTGTTTTGCGAGAAACGCGAGTACTCGAGTTTTGTATCTGCAGATCTGCCAGCCTGTCTGTCCTCTGCTTCTGGAGAACTCTCACCTCCAGTTCTGGGGCTTCGGCAGCATTTGCAGAATGGGTAGAGCTGACAGGAAGGTTGTGGGGTCTGATTATTCAGAAAGCCTGTTTATTTTTGGACAAGTGTGAATCAGTGTGTCTTAATGACAAACGCTGATATTTGCAGCTGCCAATTGTGTTAATCCCGTGGGTCAGGTCGATTGGTTTGTACCTCGGGACACACTTGCGATTGTGTATCGCCTCCAACTTTATATAAGTAAGCTTTATGTAAGAAGGAAGGCTGTCTTTCAGTCTCCTTTTCCTGGCACAGATTTTAATGCATCTTGTTTTCAAAACTGGGAACATAATAAATTTCAAGAAAGGTGTTCTCTTTAACACTTCTCTTGGTGTTCCATCTGGGCTGCTTGGGACACTTCCATGGCCTGCACTGCAAGAAAAGGGAGGAGAAAGGCAACCTGAGTTGCTAGTCTGAAAGCTGTAGTTGTGAAGTGTTCCCATTTTTAATATGGCATGCCCTAAAACACTGTAATCTCAAGTTATGGGTACCTGAATTTGGTTTTTCAGTTTTCAGTAAGTTTGGCTCCTTCTTCTGTTTATGAATATAACATAAGTTTTGTGTTTCTTGAGAAACTTGTGAAGTGCCATTTTAAGGAAGATTCTCTTCCACTGCCTAACCTGCAGATCTATTTTTATAAACTCCTAGATTTATAGGGTTCAAGAGCTTATATTGCTGCATGTATAGAGGTGGAACATTTGGGAAAGCTTAGAAAATGACTGAGTAAACCAAGTATAGATCACTGCACAGCACCTTGCAGGGTCAGATGGGGTACGTGGCACCTCTGCTGGGCTGTAGCATCTCGTCCCATATTGCAGGGTTTGTGTAACAGTCAATTGCTTACGTGCCAGTCTTGTATTTCTGATCCACATATGTATAGCTGGGAAGTGTAGTTGCTACAAACTTTAGAATCACCTGATATCAACCTAGAAATTCAAGTGACCCTGAAAGAGCGAGATGAAGGTGCGATTTGTTTCAGAGAAGTATTTTGCTGTTGTTTTGTGGATTTTGGGGATAGAATATTCAGACATACACAGACTGATGGTCCATCTGGAAATGAGCTGTTCTAGCACACAACAGTGAGACCTCGCAGTAAGGATGTGCCTTTAGCTGATAATTACTAGCAGTCAATCTGCCTAGAATGTACACCTTTTCTTATTTATATTCCAGTCCTGTAACCTTCTCTATTCTCTTGTGCCTTTGTTCTATTAATCTACAAAACAGGGCTTGACTTGTGATTAGTCCTCAGAGGTTGTTTCTATTAATCAGGCTGCAAAACAGGTCTACTTGGATGTTCTGTTGCAAGTGCTTAATGTGCTTTCCTCATCAGCACAGAGCTGCTGGGGTTGTCTTAAATGGCAGTGAAATCAGTGAGGTGTCTGCTGCACTTTCTTTGTGTTTACATCTTGATTTTGTTGCTGTAGGAGGAGGAAAATAAAGGAAAATAATTGCAGTCCTACAGAAAATTGCATAAGTGAGTGACATTTGCAGCTACATGTTGCAGGACAGGTCCTGTCACAGCAGAACCACTGGTTACCTGTGTTTTGAATGTGAAGAACCTGCCCAGTTATAAGTGTGAGGATTCAAATTCAAGCTTTGCTCACAGATGGGGCTAAGCTTTAAACTCTTCATAGAATTTGAGGGATAAGTCTATCCCCATAACATTCAGAGGGTCATTTAAGAGAGGGTGTATTTCTCTGCAATGGGTAGAAAGCCAGAGAGATTTTTGGTGAAACATATATGTATAGATATACGTATAACAAAAGAATAGTGTGAGAGCTAGTTTAATAGAAAACAGAAAAAACCCCAAACTGAACTGTTTGTAACACTTCAGTTATTAGAACTTACCATAAAATTTGAACAATAAACAGCATGTGTAGTGAGAAACTAATCTAGTTTCATTGTAGAAGAAACTACTAACTATAAAAATGTAATGATTTATTCTTCTAATTAAATGCAGTATTTTTTGCCTGTAGGAGGAAAGTACATATTTTAAAATGTATCAAAAGAAACAAACCAGATCCCTAGTTATTTTTTTCTATATCGTTCCTTTGGCTTTATTTTTTTTTTTTTAAAGTTTTTGTTATGTTGATGACATATCCCTTTGCCAGCTCAATAAAGTCTGTCACTGAACTAAAGAACTGCTGTCTGTCTGGAAAAAACGCTGGCCCCAAGGCAGCAGGGTTTGTCTCAGCTGCTTTGCTCGCCTCTCACTGTGCTCGTGCCCATTTTTTCTGTATTCCCATGGCACATGCATCAATTTCTCCAGCGCACAAGCTGGAATTACCAGCCTTTGCACAACTGGCCCAGTCTTGATGTCCAGTGACATCTGCACGTGAATTCTTGTTGGCGGCGCTGAGAGCTGCTCCCTTACGGCTTCGTGCCATCACCTAGCTGCTAATTTGAAATCTTTGTGCTGCCTGCCCCCGGCTACAAACGCCTTGGTTGGGCTGTGGTTTGTCCAGTCTGCCCTTCCGTGGCCTAAGGAGCGGATTTAAGTGGTGGTGTCACTCCTCCCTCCGGGGTGAGCCAGCGGCCGTGGGGACGCGCTGCTGGTCAAGCGCCCAGGCGAGCATCTTGCGCTCACCCAGGTGATCCCTTTCACAGCCGGGCAGGAGAAGGGCTTCCCAAACCAGTCTTTTCACAGCAGAGCAGGAGAAGGGCTTCCCAAACGAGTTTTTTCACAGCCGGGCAGGAGAAGGGCCTCTTAAAGGCGTCTTTTCACAGCTGGGCAGGAGAAGGCCTTCCCAAAGGAGGTTTTTCACAGCAGAGCAGGAGAAGGGCTGCCCAAATGAGTTTTTTCACTTCAGGACAGGCGACGGGCTTCCCAAACGAGTGTTTCAGAGCGGAGCAGGAGAAGGGCTGCCCAAATGAGTTTTTTCACTTCAGGACAGGCGACGGGCTTCCCAAACGAGTGTTTCAGAGCGGAGCAGGAGAAGGGCTGCCCAAATGAGTTTTTTCACTTCAGGACAGGCGACGGGCTTCCCAAACGAGTGTTTCAGAGCGGAGCAGGAGAAGGGCTGCCCAAATGAGTTTTTTCACTTCAGGACAGGCGACGGGCTTCCCAAACGAGTGTTTCAGAGCGGAGCAGGAGAAGGGCTGCCCAAATGAGTTTTTTCACTTCAGGACAGGCGACGGGCTTCCCAAACGAGTGTTTCAGAGCGGAGCAGGAGAAGGGCTTCCCAAACGATTTTTTTTCACAGCTGGTCAGGAGAAGGGCTTCCCAAAGGAGTTGTTTCACAGCAAGGCAGGAGAAGGGCTTCCCAAACGAATCTTTTCACAGCCAGGCAGGAGAAGGGCTTCCCAAACGAATCTTTTCACAGCCAGGCAGGAGAAGGGCTTCCCAAACGAATCTTTTCACAGCCAGGCAGGAGAAGGGCTTCCCAAACGAATCTTTTCACAGCCAGGCAGGAGAAGGGCTTCCCAAACGAATCTTTTCACAGCCAGGCAGGAGAAGGGCTTCCCAAATGAGTTGTGCCTTGTAAATTCATCGCGCCCAGTGTTCACGGTGTGGGTGGAGATGGGATTTTGGGGTGTCACCACCTTCTCCCTGCAGCAGACCCGAGGTGTTGCAGAGGGCTGACCGTGGAGGGCGACTGAGAGTAAAGCCATTTTTTCAGAGGTTTTAGTCACCTAAATTAGTGACTTATCCCGGTTCTAGCCATAGTCAGATAACACTTTTTCAAAGCCACCGCTGTGAAATTTTACATGCATTGTTCTTATTAGGATAGAGAAGAAATGAAGAAATTTCTCTAGTCAAATTCCTTTTGGTAATTTCATTTTCACCAGCTATTTCTACTTTTTTCTTTTTTTTTCCCCTCCTTACTTCTTTTTTCCTCCGTCCTTACCATTTCCCCAATTATCAGAGAAATCACTCTTCCTGCATTGATTCATTTCGGCCAGAGTCTGGAAGGCACAGGGAATCAAATTAACTAATATTTTACTTTTGCATGTGATTAATGCTAATGCTTATAGAGAAGAAAATACTTTGCTGTGATTTAATTTTCATTCTCCAGTTGAATCCCAGTGATTTAATTTTGCAGAGGGTTGTCTCTCTGCTTATTGTCTCTTAAGGAATCATAGAAGTTAGAGATGGAAAAGACCTATTAAATCATTCTGCTATTGCAGGATTGTCTCCTATACTATATTTTTGAATATTATGCCCAGTTTTAATGAATGAAGAAAAGCAGTTTCAGTTAATTATTTTTGAGATTGTACCTCAGTGTTGTGAAGATGTTACTAATGGGAGATAATATTCTGCTTATATGCTTCCTATGTTTATTTTATTAAAAAAATCCAAATTGTGCCTTGTTTGATGAGACTAGCCTAAAGACTTCTTGTACCCTTCATGATGTTTGTTTTTGTACTTTTCTGGCCTTGTGTCATTTATTTTATACTCTCAGTCTTTGTAATCCTTTCAGATTTTTCTCTTTTCCGCTTTGTTATTTCTGGTGAGGTGTCTGATATTCCTGGGTGTTTGTTTTTGGTTGGTTGATTGTCTGGGCTGGTTTGTTGTTTTGTTTTTTTTTTTAAATTTTAACAAGAGGCTTAGAACCAGACTGCAGGATTCTGTCACTACTGTATGTCGAGGGGAGATCCATGTTTCAGTGCTTCTGCAGGAAGTCCAGGCTTGTGCCACGCTGTAATGTCCTGGTACAACCACATGTGTAGCCCAGATCATTTTATTCTTTCCCCATTCATGTTGCAAGCCCATGCATAATTTGCAGTCAGCTGCTGCCCCTGGGTCTTTTATTTTAGCTTAACTGGTTTGGGTTTCTTCTTCTCACTGATTATTTGTGGTTTTCAATTCTCTTCAGATTAGCCTGCATTTTTTCAGAAGGAATCCCCTTTTCTTACTTATCTCAGTGTTTCTAACCTCCTTTGGCATGATTTCTTTCCCCACTGTCATGTTTATAACACTTCTAACTACATTGAAATCTGTGAATTTAATTAATGCACTGTTTACCCGTTCTTCCAGATCATTAATAAAGATGTTAAATAAAACTGATCCTAATACCAATCCCTGTGGCAATCTGCTAGCACCTCCCTTGTGCTACTGCAATCTATTTATTTATAGCCCTTTAGCCACTATTCAGCCGTGTGATAGTCCTCATAAGCAAGCCAATTTTAGGGTTTTGAAAAGGGATTGTGTCACATTTTGCCAAAGTCTGGGTTGATACAATCTACTATATTATTTTAATCTACTGACTTGGCTGAATTTAATATATGTACAAAAATTAAATGTGATGAAATAGAGCTGTGGTTTTGGAGCACTTTGAGATCTTGGCAGCTGAGTAGCTATAATTCTCCTTTCTTAGAGCAATTACACCTCCTCCACCCCCACCCACCCCCCACCCCAGTTACACCATAATTTTATTCTGTGCTGCATTTAGACTTACTAGGAGAGGATTCTCAGTATTGCTCCGTAATTCACAGTGTACTGATCGGTGCCATGTTCCTCACTGCTTCTCCAGAATTAGATTTTAAATACAAAACTGCTATACATGGAATTGTTCTGTTAGTATTTGAGTTGTCTATTGCTTGTTTGTCTGCAGTTGTCATTTTGTTATTTTGTAGATATATAAGTATGTATATGTTTATTAGAAATTTTATATACCTGTTTGCAAAAGCAATAGTAAACTCTTACCTTAATTCTAAGTGCACATTTTCATCCTTGTGAAATTTTTAAGATTTATCTGTTCACTTAAGTTCAACATGGGTTTAAGTGCTTTCTTGCTATGCAGCTTGGGGGTACGTATCATTTGGTTAATAGCACACTGCATTTGTATTTCAATTCAACGATATTTAAAGTGGAATAGGAAAAATTTTGCGCTTCAAAACTTCATCGTGTGCATCAGTATGAATTTGAATAACGAGTTGTGCCATCAGCAATTGAATGAAACCAATCTTGGGAGATTTCACTTTCTCTTACTGTGTTTGGCTTGATTTTACAAGCTCTGTGCAAAACCCCATTTTTACTCTATAAATTGTAGTGTGGAGAATTTGTTTATCCCACCTTGGTTGGAATGGCATGCTCTGCAAACCACCACTGAACCATCGTATCTGGGATAAGAAAAGGTGTTACAATGTGGGTCACAGGCCTGATTTAGGTCTGTGCTAATCCAGAGCTCTGTAGTAACACAAAACCAGAGCACTCATCGGTGCCTCTTGGCTGGTTAGGGCTGGGCAGCTCTGCAGCCTGAGCGAAGTCACTGCCGTGCTGTGCTCAGACACCACTGACCACTTGGAGCCAGGATTTCTTCCTTTTCCCCAAGCAGTGAGAGGCTGCATTAAATGACTTTAAACACAGTGATGTCACCCTGCAAGCACCTAAACACCGCTGAAGCTGGGGAGAGGAAGGCAGATTGGAACACAGCTTAATCTCAGCTCCACAAGCAGTCATACTGAGTCAGATCTCTACCATATTACCCCTTAACACAGACCTCCTCCAAGCCAGCTGGGTTTCTTGTCCAAACCGGCACAATTTCGTTCTCCAGAGTACAATTAGGAAGTGTGTGCTCCAAATTTTGAACTGGGCAAGTTTATACTGGGTAAATGCTTTGCATCTTGTTGCTGCAGTGCTTTGGTTTGGGGTTCAGGGGCTTGGTGGAGTTCTGATCTAGTGTTAGGTACACCAAAATAGGATTTACTGAATGATGACTTCAGAACAGAATTCAGTACTTCAGTAAGATCTGCTAATGATGAATAGTGAGTAGTGGCCTTTGGAGTGTAGTGAAACATTGGTACAGGTTGCCAAGAGAGGTGGCAGATGCCCCATCTCTGGAAATATTCAAAGCCAGCTTGGACGGGGCCCTGAGCAACCTGTTGAAGGTGTCCCTGCTCACTGCAGGAGGGTCGGACTAATTTTAGTACGTGATGTGCATTAATTGGGGCAGACCGTAGTAAGAGGTGGAGCTGAATTTTTAAAGTTAGTTCGCAGACTGCTAGGCAGCTGCTGTGCATGCTGTGACTGTGCCTTCAGTCAGGAGGAACATGTGGGTGCCAGAAGGGTGGAGCGTGTGGATGGGGGAGCAGGGAGTCCCAGCTCTGACGCTGCCTCACTGTACGAGGTGCAGGAAATAACTGGCTTCTTTGCTTTAATTTCACCATCTACAAAATAAGGCTAGTAACAGTTATAATATGATTGCCATTTAGGCAGTAGTTTCAGCACATGAAGCATTTTGCCAAGTATTGTTGCTAGCTTGTTTTTAGCGAGGTGATCCAGCAAGGTCCTGAGCAAAGGCAAGCCTTTCTTCCTTGAATGATTTCAAAGGAGCCAGAGGGAGTGTTTGCCCCCTTGAAGTTTGTGTACTTGCTGGGGTACTTGGCTGGATCATTGCACTGGAAAGCTAAGTAGGTGTCTATTTTTTGCAGGATAAGAAGGGGCGTATTTGAGATACTGTTGAAGTGGAATAGATAGCTGTGTTACTTGAAGTGGGAGCTGATAACGTGTGATTTCAGGACACTTGAAGCCCTCTTCTCCAAAAGAGGAAGGTTAATAAAAACCGTGCTCTGAGTTTACTTCCTGAAATTTCTGATTTTGGGGGTAAATGCATCACTCATTAAGAATTAGTTCACAAAGAAAGACCGAAAGAATGCAGACAGGCTTCAGTCTGTACTGCGGTAAATGGAGTCAGGAAAACCATCTGGCCCTGTTTGCTAGAAATACTGTGCTCTCCTGCTGCTGTCCAGCCCCAGCAGTGGTGGGCTCGTGTGCCCTTCCTGCAGAAACTGTTCCCGTGCTAAGCCTGTGCCTGACTGACTGCTGAAAACTTCTCCCAAGGCAGAGGTGCGTCGACAAAGAGGTGGACAATCCCAGCCTTCCTCTCCCCACCCCAAACTCCAATTCCAGCCCCTTTTTTCCACACGGCTGTTATGATGCTGTGTATTTTTAAAACACACCCACTTTGGCGCTGATTATCTGTGGGGAAGATATTGAGACTTCAAAGGAATTTAGGGTGGGCCACACGTGAGCACCTGCGGGAAGAAATGCACCTTTTGTACCTCACAAAATGATACGAATATTCATTCCTACCTACTAATAGCCACCTCCTGCTCTTTATTTAAAGTCAGACTAAGAGTAGAAGATTCAATCTTCAATGAAAGGCACTTCCCAGGTATTTGAGCAAAGAGTCCTGCAGTCCAGGCGGTGAAAACCAACACTGCTTCTTACCTTCTATCAAAAGGCGTGTTGAAATGTAGGGCCTGTTATTGTATATTTATTCAGGCATCAATCACAATCAAGCCTCCTGCTAGTTCATCTGTAAGGGCATTGTAATCCTATTTTTATCAGTTCCTTCCTGTACAACAGACAGTTAAAATAGCACGAGTAGGGGTCACAAATATCTTAATGGGTTCGGTTCCCAGAGATATCGGTGACCAGAGGAAGAGTTTTGCCGAAATTTCTTCCTGAGCTGATAAGGTGGATAAACAGGGCTGAGGTGCAGAGTGAGGGCACGCTGTGGGAAGGGCAGCGTTGGATGGCACCACGGAGGAGCTGCACAAAGATCAGGCAGACAGCACTGCTCGGAGAAAAACCTCGGGAGCAGATGGAAATAAATGCTGCTGTTTGGAAAAGAGTTCTTTCTTTTTTACAGGGTGGGCCGGGTCAGGTCTAAGTGATTATTGTAATTCATTTCACTCCTGTTTTTTGCTGTTTTACTTGTTAAAAATCTGCAAGCGTTTATTTATTTCAACAAAATTGAGTGTCACTAATTGGCAACATTTCATTTTTTTAAACTTGGGACAGTATGCGGCTGACTCTTACTTAAGTAACTGCTTAAAAAATGTAATACGGTGATATTTTTGCACTTCTTTTTGTATATACACCTAAATATTTTCTTATTATAAAGTAATGAATTATGCTTTTTAATCTCTTTTTTTCATGAATTCCAGCTGTCTTTTGATGCAAATTATTAGAATTAATTTATAAATGAACGCAGCGAATGGTTTAAAATGCATTCTCTTACCAGAATGAAACTAGCTTAGGACTTCTAAATGCATAAGGAAAAAGTTCATTACAGCAAATTTTATCTTATAAGACAAAATATTACCTTTGTCTCAGCTTTTTAAACTAATCTATTGTTCCTGGTCAAGCCAGTCTTTCAAGATTACAGAGATAATGGACATAGTGTTTTATACTTTGTTTTTATTCATAAATTGCAGGTGGTACTTTTCCTTTTTTGATACCCAGGGTTTTTTTTTGATTTTTCTTTTTCATTTTAGTCAAGCATTAGTATGAACTACTTATATGGACAGAAATAAAAGATACATTATCTTCTAGAAAAGCAGAAATAAATCCTGTAAAAATTTTTCCAGCAAACTGTAATTCTAAGAGTTTATTCAGAGACTTCTTTCAGTTAAGTGGCTTGACTTTTAACTTTAGGAACAAGTAAATACTGCTTTTTTAAAATAATATTAATGATTTTATTATATTATTGGAAGTGTAGACGTCATGTGGGTAGTTACATCTTTAGGGTAACCGTTTAAAATAATTAACTGTCCAAAACAGTCGTAATATGCTTTATACAAACTGGAATTTGTTATGTAAAAACTCAAAATAAAAATCCACATTAATTAAATCAGAAATGTAAGTTTGTCTCACTACCACCATTAGTTTTTTGAATCTTAATTTCTGCTGCAAGTCTGTGAAGAGAAGCCACATGTCAAGCATCTCTCCTACTTCCTGTAGAGTCTTTTTTTTCCCCCTATTGTACTAGGGGCGGCAGCTGCTTGTGACACTTGGGTTTATGTTTAGCTACACGTTGTGAGAGGGTTGTACCAACAACATGCTGAAGATTTTCAATGGCGCTCCACCTTATTTTTAAATTTTAGTTGTTAATAATTCTAATTGTGTGTTCCAAAATATCCTTTTCCATGGAAACTTATTTAAAATAATTTGTCCAAGAAAGCAACCAATCAGTGAAGTCTAAAATATTTTTGGAGACTGAATGCCTTTTGCAAGCGATAAAAGAGTAGAGGCGTCAGCATTCTTCCATTGTGGATAGTGAAAACTAGCAACAAATAATAATGAGCCATCCCACTCACTGCAAACAAACCCTGCATGCACGGTAAGCTGAACTTCAGTCTTCCTCTGCTTCTGGAGCTCTGTGATGCTTTCTAGAGCACAGCTAATGCAAGCAGAGATTAACAAGACAGGCTTGTGTAGGGGCAGTTTCTGGAAGGCTGCAGCGCACCGGGCAGTCACAGGGAGGTCCTGGACGTGGATGGTGCTGGTGCTGGTGAATTCAGTCCATTGGGGCTGAGAGCAAGCAGGCACTGCAGTTCAGTCTTCCCGGGGGATTTCCCACAGATTTTCTTGTTCGCCTCTTTTATGTCCGTAGTGGAAGGTCTCTGTGTTTTTCAGCCTATTGTGAGCTGCGCCAGGGGAAGTTTAGGCTGGATATTAGGAAGAATTTCTTCGCAGAAAGGGTGATTGGGCACTGGAATGGGTTGCCCAGGGAGGGTCACCAACTCTGGAGGTGTTGGAGAACAGACTGGATGTGGCACTCATGCCATGGTCTTGTTGACAAGGTGGTGTTAGGTCATAGTTTGGACTCAATGAGCTCAAAGGTCCTTTCCAACCTAGTTAATTCTGTGATTCTGTCAAAGGCACTGGCCCTTCTTACAGAAGCATCATGCTGAATTGTGCATTGAAAACCTTAGATAATCAGAATTTTGTAGCAGCTGACCTTACAACATGGACAATTAAATCTTTCTGTCTGAGGTTAGGTCAAGAAGAAATTCTGCCTATTTACAGTAATCTAGGTTATTCTTTTGTTGCTGTTCTTAGCTATCCTTTTAAGAAGTATTAATCATTCCTGGAGGTGTGGTATGTAAGTTAATTTAAAAGTTGGTCTGACTTCTTTTTCTCTTCAAGTGACAAGAAGGTGAAAATCGGCGTGAGCAAAGATGTTATTCTAGTTGGAATAAATAGTGGGGGTGGAGGGGGTTGTGACTTTCATATCACAGCTTTCACTTTGGTCCTCATAATATTGCACTTTCTTCTCACCTAACTCTGGTGGTTATATTTCAGGTGAATTCATTTTTACTTCAGCAAAAGCTGACAAGAAAGGGCAAGCTTTGCGAAGGAACAGAAACTGCTCACTTTGATATTCTGTCCCAGCAAGCTAGAGTTTTTTCATTAGCGTGGTGATTGCTTAAAGCAGCTGCCTCCAAGGTAGCAGAGCAGCACGGGGAGCTCCCCGGGCTCACAAGATCCGTGTTGTGCTGCTGCTTCGTGGCTGCTGGCCAGGCACACTGCGCTTGGGGAGCTGCGCAGGCTGGAAAGGCTGATGTTAAAGCTCAAAGTAAAGTTTGCACGCTGTGGTTTCTATGCTTGGCTTCTCAAATATGCGATGAGGTCGCTGAAAGTAGGCAGTTGAGTCTGTCCTGCAAATTGTGATGTGAAGAATTTCACTTGTTACGAGCAGCTCCCCTGAATGAGTGTCAGTAATTGTGTGTTTGTGGAAACACCATCTTGGGTCTCTTCTTGCTCCCTTGCTGTGTTTTCACCATTCATATCTACTCTTTTACATTTATTCTATGAGGATTTTATGTAAATGATGGGTAACATGCCACTAATCCTTTGTGTAAAATTTTACCAACTCTGAAAAGGGTGTTGCTTTGTAAGCAAAGTGGGGCCCAGAGCTAATTTCCATCTTTCCATTGACTTCCGTGAACATTTTTTCTAGTCTTTCTGATTCCACCTTTATGGATTTCCAATGTTTTAGTATCATTGCCATTAATGAAATGTGTTTTGCAATAACTCTGCAGTAAATGTCTTGCCAATATTCACCTCAATTAAATCTTGATCCCCTTTAAATCGTTGGGCAGATCTCTCCTCATTTCAGCGGGAGATGAAGTCTCAGTCTCTGTAAATGACTGTCAGATCCAGGATGAGAAGACAGAGGAACGTTGTTCCCCCACAAAATAAACAGGGACTCTGTTTTGATGTATTTTGCAGTCAAGCAGAAGTTACTGTATAAACCTTGCCTTGTGTGCCTGGTGTTCTCCAGCTAAAGAAAGCCATTGTGCTTGCAGAGGTTTTGGTAAACACATGCTTAAAGGTTAAATGGCAGATTATAAAACATGGAGAATGGCAAAGTGTATTTACCCATGTGCACAGCATACTTAGCTCTTGTAAGACAGCACACTGACCCAGGAGACTTTGGGCAAGGGAATTGATTGCAGTGGCTGTGCAATATTGATACTGCAAAGAGGAGTGTGTCTGGATCTGAACAGAACTGGACTAACAGGCTGCAGTGATTTTCACTCTGGTGGTGCCAAAGGAGACCTTTTTGGCTATGAAGTAGTACCTGATTTTGGCATCATGCTATAAAACATGGCGCTTATTATAAATAAATGTACTGTTCATCATAATGAAGCATCAAATAATTACCCTATGTGAGATGCTTTTCATAATTTAGTATCTTTAAATATGCTAAAAAATATATCTGCTCTCATGAATAGTGTGAGCAGAAGCCCCTGATAATTAAGTCATTTTCTCTTTGGGAAGAATAGAATTACCCTCTAAAATATTTATAGGAAATATTTCAATGACCGTATCAAGTTCACTTTGAAATCACCACTTCCTATAGCTTGAGTTCAACAGCAGTTAAAATATCTTTGTGTAACACTAGAAGAAGTTAAAAGTGTTACTGGTCTCTATTTTATCATAAGTTCTGCTGTCAAGGATAAAATTTCCAAATGTACCAAATAGAGAAGAGGGGGAAAGGAGAGCAAAAAAGACACACTAGATTTTTGAATAAAGAAAATGTCTGATTAGTAAAGTTTGGGATTGAAATGTAAAAAAGTTGAGATAAAAACTAAGATGACCAGAAGTTTTGGTGCTGAGCTACAAGATTGGCCTAGAGCTCACTAGATGCATTTTTCAGCCCTAGGTAAGTTTCTGATTGTGGTCATCTGAGTCTCATCCAAAGCTCATTGAAGCCAACAGGATTTTCCCACTGATCTCAATAGGCTTTAAATCATGCGTTTGATCCTGAAGTTCTTAGACAACAGATGAGAAAAATTTAAATACTGTACTTGGAATTCTGCCTGACTCAGGACTGCAGATTTACATTATGAAATACAGCATGCAGGCTCAACCATGTCTCCATCTTGATGCCAGCTTGGGCATCTAAATAGCTTAGAAAAATATATTGGAGTCTCCAGGCTCCAATATATTGAAAATTTGCAAAAGGCTTTTTCTTTATGCCTGCAGAGGGTCCTTCATTGCAGCTACAGTCTGAAAAGTTGTCTGAATGCTGTGTTTTCCACAGCACAGATGTTTTTCAGTGTTTCAGTGTATTATTTAAAGAACTTCCTTACACCAAGCAGGTTATCTGTTCATTATGGAGATGAAAAATAAAAGATTAGGGATGAAAGCCAGCTCCGTCTGAAATCTGTAGCATTTGCTCCTCAGTTCTGTAGAGAAAGGATGTAATTTCCAAAGTTAGTTTAGAAGACAAATTCTTCCCAAAAAAGGCATGGCCAATAAAGTTTCATACTAGAGGACTAAATTAATAGAGGACCCTTTTAATTCTGACTGCTTTTCAGCCATACAGTTACTTGTTGGAGATGTAAACATAACTATTTGAAAGAGTATGTGAAATTCCTCTGAATTTCTTAAAAATATCAAAACTTTCAATAAATAATTTTAATTCTAAAAAGAAATTGTTTTTCAATTTTTGCTTGTGTTTGTGATGGAGGCCAGTACAATCATGCTTTAGGAAGGCAGATGGGAAGGGTAAGGGGAACATCTAATCCACACACCACCTTTATAATAAACCTATTTATAATGTGGGTAGAAGAAGAGAGCTTTTTAAGTTAAATTGTGTGGACTTGAAAGCATCAATGCTGAATATTTTATGTGAAGCTTGTCAAGGGCCCTTACTAAAATAGCTTAAAAGCAGTATCACAGTTGCCTTCTTATAAGCATTGCACATGAGAAACATGCTGAAGGGTTTTCAATATTGCCAGAAGTTGATATATAAATTTTTTTAGGTGTCAGATTTTATATGCTGTATATATACATGAATGCTCATGTGAACAAACACCTATCTCACCACATTTTTGCAGAAGCTTTATTTTATATAATGTATGATGTCCCTTAAGGTACAGTAAATTTGGGGTTGGAGGCTTGATACTGGTTTTTTTTTTTGTTTCAAAGTTACAGGGTAAAACTAAGCAAGAGTTCCTCAGCTCCCTATTTTCATTAAAGGAGACTGAAAGCAGCACCTGCAATCCATCCCAGCTGCTTTACACATTAGCCTCTGAACTAATTGTACCCTTTGCAAAAAGGGCTTGTCTCTCTCCGTTGCCCATAAAGGAGCCAAGGGAACTGCCTTGCACCAAACATTTGACTTCTGAACAGCTGAATTTAGCTCCAGTATTAATAGACTTGCCTGCACCATACCTAATGAAAGCAGGTCATGTTTGCTCCTGATGCATTGTAAGAAATAAAACTACCTCTGTAAGAGTGTCGTGACAGTGGTTTAAGCACTGCAAAGTGCTAAACACTGTGGAAAACTCATTCCTGATGACAGCCAGCCTTTGCTTGTATTTTAAGCACTTTGCTAATTCATCTGGCCAAATGCACGTTGCAATTAAGTTGCAAGTTGCAGAGACAGGACAGTAAATACCGCCCTCCCTTTAATAAATTCTTACTTGCAGGCAGAAGTTGAGCTGCTCTAACAATTTGATGAACTAAGTTTGGTAGGGCTTGTATGTTTTGATATGCAGAGTGTGCCAAACTACTTCAACATGCCAAATCGTCGTGCTGATTTCATTGCTTGATGGCAACTGCAGTGTAATGTAGCCTCTTGTCTATATATGTATATAGGTAGATATGAAAAAATATATGGGCTGTGCTGCATGTAAGTGGGTTTCTGCATGCATGCATAGAGGTACTGGCCTTGTGTGTGGGAGGTGTCAAGGCTGTTCCTCTGGTTTTTTGTTTGGTTTTTAAAGAGTATTTGATTCATACCTTCTGAAAGAGAACTTTCTGAGGCAGTTTTTGTAACCACTGGAGTATTGTATAAACAGAAGTCACCATCGCAGAAGTCTTCCCTTGGCCCTTTTTTCTCTCAGCTGTAGCAAGGGAATGGCAAGCTAAGGAAATGGCTCTGGCTATGGGCCTCCTGGAGGCAAGTGTAATCTCCTGCATCCCTGGAAGAGAAAGGTTTCAGATGGATCCCACTATGCTCTGAAAATATATCCCCAAAATATGGTAAAACTCATTTGTATCATCTCAGTCATGGATCCCCCTATGCTCTGAAAGTATATCCCCAAAATATGGTAAAACTCATTTGTATCATCTCAGTCATGGATCCCGCTATGCTCTGAAGATATATCCCCAAAATATGCTAAAACTCATTTGTATCATCTCCGTCATGGAAAATTCATCTGGGGCCTCGGTTTTGTGCTTTTAAAGAAAAGAGTTGTATAGGTTAACTTCTTCAGGGGAACGTAGCCAAAATGTGGTGCAGAACTTGATTTTTACCCTAACTTCTAGTAAAATTTTGTTTCCTAATGCTCATAAAAAAGATCATGGTGACCTCTGTGTTTTATTGTGCTAATCAAAATGATTTCTTCTGATGATAAAGGCAGGAGAAGGCTGAGTAACAGCTTGTATTAGAGAATAGAAGGCAGCAGGGCCTTATAAAGAGGCTCGCATGCGAAGTTTTAAGGTGGATGTTGCTGATAGAAATGCACCTTTTCATATCTTCTGTGCTCTCGGAAGCAAAGCAATATCAGAGAGCAGGACAGCAAGAGATGACTTATTGAAAAATAAATCATGGGTGAAATTTCGAGCAGTGCCTTTGGTGAGAGCAGCATTTCACACGCTCTGATCCCAGCGCGGGGTGTTCCTGGGTGGAGGTTGCTGCATACAAATGCTCCCTGCTCCGTTTTAGCCCCACTCAGGAGGAGTCACTGCAGAGAGTGGCAGCTCTGCCTGTCTCGCTGAGGTGAGGCAAACAGGAGTGCGAGAGTGAGCAGTGACTCAAATGGGAGAGAGTAAGCAATATCCAGGTGTTAATTGGCAATATAACCCCATCTAGTTTTCTTCTGCTGGTTGTCAGCTCTATGACATGAGCAAGCCTAAATAAAGGAGTTGCTTTTTAGAGGCAGAAGATTATTATTTCAGTGCAGCAGGAAAAAGGGGTTTAGCAAAGAGAAACCCTAGTTCACAGTTTGAAGTTGTCCTTAGAACAATTGATTGTAGTTGATAGAAGTAGGTAAATTACAGCAGTGAGAAGTGTTACTGTGGTCTCCTCCCCACTGTCACTGGCGGGATGTCTGTAGGTTCTGAAACCCCTGTGAGCATGAGGCATCATCTCTTACAAAAACGTTTTCTGAAGGATGTTTATTTTTTCACCACTGCCATCTAAGCCTCAGTCTATTAATCCACATAAAATATGTATTATGGCCACATGACTTCACCTTCTGTATCCCAGGGTATTTATTGCTGTCAGTATGTTATAACCTGTGGTAATAAAGTAAAAAATATTTGCAAGATTTGACCCTTAGTGGTGTTTTTTAATAATGTAAGTATGTATGTACATACATACAAAGTTTTCTAAACTTAGACTCTATATTTCAACCTGCATGAAGTCACATTACAGAGCATCAATACCTGGGAGTGGGCCAGGAGCCAGGGGCAAAAGTGAATTTTCACATTTGCCAGGCATGGTTCATTGGAGAAAGCAGCTCTGTTGCTTTCTTGTGCCTTTGCTCATCTGTCATTGTGGCAATGCATAGTGACATTTCAAACTGCTAGCATGGAAATAAGATAAAAAGTGTTTGGGACAACTGGGAAATTTCATTTAGACAGAATGTCAGACCCTAGTCTCCAGTGAAAATAGTGTAGGTTTACCATGTCCAGCTTTGCGATATCACTTGATGTGAAATTAAATCAGAGGCCAGCCATGAGCAGGAAAGCATTTGAGCCTGTTCAGTTTTAGTTTGTTGTACAATTCTGGTACTCCTGATCGCTGTGCTTTGCAGGAGTAACTTACAGTGGATAACCATTTGTGGAGGTGTTTTGAAAGCGTGATCCCCACAGAAATGTCTTTTAATTCCTTGCCTTGCCTTGAAGTTTGAAAAGTTTGTTATATCTCCAAAATCCTTATTGTGGCCCTCATTGTTCTCATGGATGGAGTGGATGCCGGCTCACAGTGATGTTGCTTTGCACAGTAACCTAACACTGATATTTCAGGACAAATAGGCACCAGCGTGGCTCCTGAATGGGTGAGTTACATGTATTCATAAGCTGTTCCATTCATTTCTCTGACATGGGAAAAAAGGGTAGGGCTGCTTTCATCCAGCTGCCAACCCTTTTATCTCTAAAGAATCAAATTTCAGGAAACCTTTCTGCCTAGGTCAGAATTTCAAAGGGTCCTGTAATATTTTATAAGCTTAACATCTTAATTCTCATAATTTTAAGGAGAACGTTTCTGTCGCCACTGAGAAGTAAAACAAAACAGCCCCCCAAAACAAAAGAGAAACCAAGGAAAAAACCTAAAGCAAAACACAGGTTTGGAGACGTGGGGCTTAGTAAAAAATGTGCTTAGTGTTACTTCACTTCCTACTATTCAGGACAGCGCATTGTTAGAGCTGGTGCAGTGTTTATACACACTGTGGTTATGGCTGCAGTCGGGGCTATTGTTGAAGGATGTTATACAGACATTTATCATGGTATGTCAGTAAACCCATTGTAAAAATGTCCTAGTAGTTAAATGAGGCTTAGATTTAATGAGGCTGTAAGAAAGGACCATTTTTTAATCATACTGTAAATAAGGTTCCTGTAGCAATGTCATTGGGATTAACATGCAGGTTTTCTTTTGTTTCAAAATAAGAGCAGTATCTCCATGAAGTTAGGCAGGCATTTTAGGAATACACTCTTGAAAAGCCTTCAAAGTAGATTTGTGGTCATACTTGGACTACACAACGTTTGTAAATGAAGGTGTGACATTACAAAAACCTCAAGCCTCCCCTCCAGTAAGCTAATAGTACAATACAGGCAATAAAATCCTAACACTGACAGAATCCCATGGTGATGGCTAAGTAATACACTGTCAATGACAGAAAATCCTCTTCAGGACTTTTTAGAAAGATACTCAACATAGTCCCAATTTTTTTGTACTATTCCATTTGCTAATAGTGAACTGACTTTAATGTTTTTAACACCACTGCCGCTGAGAAATATAAAAATGCAGCTCATAACCATTAAGATTTTACGCATCAACATTTATTTTTCTTGTAGCTGTGAAAGCAGCCATGTAAAGCTTTAAAAGGTAGTTATTTTAACTACATTTTAGCTTTCTGCATTTATTTTCAATCTAATGCATTTTCTGTGAAGTATAGGGTGTGTGCCTTATGTTTCAATTAGAAAGTATGAAAGTGTAAGGGAAAATATAATTTTAACCATTCAAAAGGGTATTGTCAACAGCAGAAGATTAGGATAGGAAGAGTGTCTCTATTGTTCTTCATATATTTCTTGTACAACAGGAGTGCACTGTTCTCTTTAAAGCTGTAGTTTGATGATAAAGCTGTGAGTTTTGCTGTCAGAGAAGCAGTTCCTGCCCTGAACAACCAGTCCTGAGCCCAGTGCTGTCATCCTCCAGTCCCGCATTTGGGCTGCTTGAAGATTTGAACCCTGTAAAACCAAATAACCAAGAAGATCTTCCCATTTTTGTTGACAAGGGTGTTGTCAGTGATCTCATCCCAGGCTCATCGGTAGCACCAGAAGAGAGCTGTGCCTGTGGCCAGGACGAACAGCGGAGGCTCAGGAGAGAAGCAGAAGGTTTTCTAAGTTGTTTTGCTAACAAAGAAAAACACCTTTCTGCCAGCGTCTCTCTGTAGCCTCTGTAGATGGAATTGTGCTTGTCCACTTGCAAGGGGCAGCTGTTCCCAGCGGAGGAGGCAGGGCTCCTGCCTTTCCCACAGCCTGCCGAGAGCTCTGGGATGGAGCACTGCAGCCCAGGAGGCTGAGCCACCCCAGTCAGAGGCACAGAACCTGGTTCTGAATCATTTAATTCCAGTTCTAGTACTGCTGGCTTTAAGAGGAAGACCCAGACAATGGAGAAAAGAAAAAGATAATTCAGGATGAGGATATTTGGATCCACGGCAGCAGCCAAAACCACAATAGCTTTCCTTTTCCATCAAGAAAAATTTTGACTCGGCTGGGGACTTGCATGCCCTGTTAGTGTCTGAGGCTTCCCTTTGGCAACAGAGTTCCTTTCAGCTGCTTAAACCTTTTTGGGGGCATTGCTAGGGCTGTGATTCCAAGTGCTTTATCCTACAAGAGTAGATTCCTGCAGCTCTCTATTTAGAAGGCTATTTAATGTTAGCTCTCTATTCATTTGGAAATAATGGTGTTGGGGGGAAAAAATAATTAAAATGGCTTCAGAAAGTAGTTAATTATAAAGCCTACCATGGCCTGAAGTATAAAATACATTGCAGTCTGAGAAATCGTGTAGGGGAGCATTACTAAAATAATTAATTTAAAATTTTACATATATCACCCACACAGCAAATGCCTTGGCTGCTGCTAAAATGAGTCCAGTGCCCTTCAAAAACTGAGCATCTCTTATTTCTCCCACTCACTCCCTTTTAGATATCCTTGTTTTTTTCTTTACTCTGGGCATGCATTTTGTGTTAAGAACATCAGTTTTGGAGAAAGGCTTTGGGCAAGAAATTAAACCCTCACTGTGCTTATTTTAGCATTATCACTGTGTTTTGTAGGGCCAGGGTTGAACTCATTGAGTGCCCGACCTGGCACAGGCGAGAGGTGCACAGACCTGACTCCTGCCAGTGCTGTGCCTCCTTCATCTGCTGCATCCTGCATGGATGTGGCTCAGGCAGTGTCAGCTCTCGAGCTGGTTTTGGGCCCTTTACAATCCTGACAATTCTCAGAGGATATCAGATGTGTCTCCCAGAGGGTATCAGCAGTGTGCTGCCCTTGTACCACCAGGGCCTCCCATCAAGGCGATCCTTTAAGTTCAGCATTCTTGTACCAAATTTAGGGTTTTTTCTGTGCCACTGTGCTTGCTTAGTAGGCAAGCCAGACAGGCGTTAAATATTGCAAAGCCTCACCTCTAAGTGCAGGAAAATAGCTGGTGGATTTTAGTATTTGAGGGCAGGGGGTAGTTGGGTTTGGGTTTGGAGTTGATTTTTTTTAATTTACTTTTGAAGAAACGGGAACATGTCCTCTGCAGACTCAGGTTCTGCGCTTCACGCCCAGCCCCTACCTGTGCTCAGCAGCTGCCATCAGGATGTGGCGATTCCTGCCTCTTGTCTGTCTCATTTCTGGTTGGTGCAGGTTCTTGACATCCAGTGCTTTATCAAACATAGGCTGCTTGGCACCTATTACTACTGATCTCAGCATTGCTAATAAACAGCAACATCAAGGCCATATTTTCTGGTTCCTGTCAGACCACTGCTTTCCTGGGTGAAATAAAAGTCCCATTAACATGCTCCTCCTCATCGGCTCTGACAGTTTGATTAATTAGGCCCCCTCTTTAGATGACCTCTGCACTGACACGACAAGGAGGTGAATATAAAATGAATAGTTTGCCCACATAATGGCCTACTGCAAGTTTCAGATTTTTATCAGATCAGACTGAAGTCTGGGGCCTGTGTTAAAACCCCCAGTGTACAGCAATATATGGCTGTGGGTTATGAACCACAGGCTTTACAGCATGCTTAAAGAATTAAAACCAAACCAATCCTAGCCATCCTGATATATTGACTTCTTCTATAAGAATTAATCTTTCCTTTACTCTCTTGGCCATACAATACAAATCTAATTCATTTACATTATCAAATAAAATGACCTTTTGTTTTCAAAGGATTTTTTATTGCCAGAAAATACAGTATGTTAACTCTGTGGTTATTCAGCCTCCCATAAAATACTAATGTAAAGCCATTATTCTAGTGCCACTCTATTTAAATGTCAGTCTGCCTTTCTATTATAAACCACCAGTTCATAGGCTGGTAACTCATCAGTAAAAAATTTACTTCAGCTGAGAACTTGTAATACGAGCTCACAACTTTTCTTTGAATGCATCTTTTTAAAATATATGAGTGTATAATATCCCAAGGGGTGAATATGGAATTGTGAAACTACAGCATGGCTGGAGCACCTCTCCTGTGGAGACAGTCGAGAGACTGGCTGAGAGATTCGAGGCTGTTCACCCTGGAGAAGAGAAGGCTCCAGGGTGACCTTCCAGCTTTCCAGTGCCTAACGGGGCTATGAGAGAGCTGGAGAGGGACTTCTACAAGGGCAGGTAGTGACAGGACAAGGGGGAGCGGCTTCGAATGACAGAAGGTAGATTTAAATTAGATACTGGGAAGAAATTCTTTACTGTGAAGGAGGTGAGGCCCTGGCACAGGTTGCCCAGAGAAGCTGTGGCTGCCCCATCCCTGGAAGTGTCCAAGGCCAGGCTGGATGGGGCTCTGAGCAGCCTGGTCCTGTGGAAGGTGTCCCTGACCATGGCAGGGAGGTGGAACTAGGTGAGTTTTAAGGTCCCTCCCAACCCAAACCATTCTGTAATTCTATGCTTTGTAGCATCAGAAGCACCAGTTGTTGCCCACTGCATGGTGCCTCTGACTGGAGCCGCTGCTCTGTGGTTCCAGGAGGAGCAGTTTCATCAGCCTTTTGAACTACATTGCAATCCTCTAGGAGGCAACTCGGGCTCTTAATAAAATCTGGAATTTTGACTGGTGGTCACTGAGAAACACATCTTCCCTACATCGTTGTTCTGCTGTTTGCTTCCACTTAATTGTGTTCCATTAACACACTCTTGGGAGGAATTAGGTGTGGCCTCAGAGAGATGTGGGGGTCAAATCCACTCTCCCTCAAGGTGAGAATGGGACAAGCATTAATGATATTTTGTTGATCAACTGATGTAACTGACGCAGATGTAGAAGTTTTGCTATGTTGGTTTCTAATCATTCTATTATTAGAAATATTATTCTATTATTATTACGTTTTTTTTCACCACATTAGATCTCCTTCAGTCTGTGGTAATCTGCATCTCCCACAAACCTCGTTGAAAGGACAACACAAAGGTGGGGGAGCTTAAAATGAAGTATTGTGTAAATGACCCGGTTGTAATCAGAGTTCCTTGTTTAATCTTGAAGGCAACAAAAATGAGCAACCCATTGCTTAAACAGATCCTTTTCAATTAAAATAATGCTCTGTTTACCTCTGTGATGCCGAGTGCTCTCTCCAGTCTTTTCAGCTGCTTCTTTTTTCATGACCCTTATGTTTTTCCCTCAGTCTCTTCTGTCATTTTTTTCCCTTTGTGTTCATCTGTTGATCAAGTAACTGCGTTACTTTAATTGATTTGCTGAATTGGCTCATACATAAGACAGCTCCTCCAGGTAATAACCTGAAAATGTTCTCTCACATTACTGTGGCCATGCTTGAGTGCTGCAGCGCTTGGATTTCCCATTGGTTTGGGAGTGCACTGCACCATTTCTGCAGGTTGTTTTTCAGATTCCCTGATACAAGCAGAGCAGCAGGGAATGAATGTGTATTTATACTATTTTTATATATATATATATATGTATGTATGTATATACACACACAGGCGCACATGTTGTATGCATCAGGTATCCGTCAGGTACAGGATTTTCTGTTGTGTGAACTTCGCTTGCATTGAAGTCTCCTCAGGCTTCCTGAGCTGAGAAGGAGGTGTGATATGCATTTTGAGATCCATGATCATCCCTTTCCCCAGCTAGCTTTACAGAAAAAGTTTCTTGGTAGACAGAATTTGGCAAATAAGGTAGCAGTGTTTTTTGATGAAGACTGGACAGGAACTGGTAACTTTCCCTTCCTGCAGACTTCAAAGCTGGATCATGGTTTCCAGCAAAGGTGAAATTCTGAGTATGCCAGATGTTAAATTTCTGCATGAAGCGAGGTCTGTAATAAATGAAGAAAATGAACCAGATCTTCATAGCTTTAAAAAAAATGGCACCTCCTAAGCTTATAATTAAACAGTAAACCAGTATTATGGCTTAAGATCCAGCCATGATATTTTATACTGTACCTAAATGCCAACTAAGCATGTATTGTGACACTGGAAACTCCATTTTCATCTGGTTAGCGGGGGTAAGCAACTTTACATCGAGCTTCAAGAATAAGCTGGAACGGAAGGTAGCACAGACTTCAGACAAACAAGAAATGCTGGGAGTATCCTGTGACCTAATTATAACTAACTGTTTCCATTCTTTTCTGTAAATATTCAGAAGATTACATTAAAAGTTCCTACAATTAAATACTGAGGGCTGTGCGTGTCTGGAAGGCTTGATACATATGAGCCTTGTTTGGTTTTCCTACCAGGCATTCTGGAAAGTTTCAGTTTCTTATTGAGGAATGCTAGCCAGCATTTTAAGCAAAACATAAATAAAAATAGTGATGGTATTTATAGATAAACAGCACCATCTGGCAATAAGCAATCTCAGTGTCTTATTTTAAGTCTTCGGAGCAGTTAAGAATAATTGACTTATTGGTAAAGGCTAATGGTGAAAATCTTGGAGGGCAGAATTCTGTGTCCACCATCTGATTCACTTTATGCAAGTTACTTAGGCACATATTCTGGCATATTCATTCCTGGGTTAGCCAGTCTAGTTCTTCACAGTACCTCTATAAACAGGGCTCTGTCTAGACTGTTCTGAGCCTAAATTATTTATTACTTGTAAAGCACTTGAAAGAGTTTTTGAAAGCCTTCAGGTTCCTGTGATTGTGATGTAGGTTTGTGCTTAGTGTGTTCCTTTGGGTTGGTTTTGTTTTATTTATTTTTCAGAAACAACAAACTCTGGAAATTAGAACGGGAAAAGCATGGGCAACTAAGACATCCAGAACACAAAGGCACAAAGACCCAAACCCTTTTCTTCTTGATGCTTTGTGGTAGAGCACTTAGCACAGTGTGTGTTACATGGAAAGCTCTAAAGAAGAACAAGAAGAACATCTAAATGCAAGAACAAGAACAAAATTTGTCTCTGATTGAAGCGCACTCTTTGAGAGACTTTGTAATTCAGAATATTTTTAGATGTGCTCTAACCATAGTTATACTGTGAGAGGTTGGGTTCTGGTGATGGGTCGCATTCTTAAGGTGGCTCTAAGCAGAGGTGGTATGCAGTAGGTATTCCTGAAGCATAAAACTGCAAGTCTCTTATTTTCAGAGGATTATCTTTAGAGGACAGCAGAGTGAGAAAAGTGACTTCTTTTAGGTAGCCCTGCTGGTGCTTTTACTCCATTATCCGAGGCTGGGGTTTGTGCTGTGGCCTGTGGAAGTACTGACATCACCTAGGGTTTCTCCCTGATTCTTTATTCAGGATTCAAATGGATAGAGCTTGCAAGAGCTGGAGCTGGTACGTGAACCAACTGTACGAAGCTTAGCAAGGGCAGGTGCTGGATTCTGCACCTGGAGTGGAGCAGCCCTGCTTGGGTGTGTGGAATGGGGAACAAGAGGCTGGAGAGCACTGCCATGGAAAGGGACCAGGGGGTCCTGGTCAATGGCAAGCTGAATATGGGAAGCCAGGAGGGCCAACAATGTCCTGAGGGGCATCAGGCACAGCATCGCCAGCTGGGCAAGGGAGGAGATTGTCCCGCTCTACTCTGAGCTGGGGCAGCCTCACCTCGAGTGCTGGGGCAGTTTTGGGCTCCTCAATATAAAAAAGACACACTTTCCCTGTAGGTGTCATTAAATATTATGTGTACTAGGAGCAGTACAGGCTGCAGATATAAACATATAAAAGGTGCTGAAACACTACATAAAAATATGTATCTGGAATTCCTCTGGTCTGTGGCATTAATTAATGAACAAGCTATCACATCTGCTGACCCTCAGCCTTTTGGAGGAACTACAGAGACTTTACCAATGCTAAAGAATTCTGTTTTAAGGAGCAGTCCAAATAATTAAATATCTAGAGGCTATTGCTTAGGAGCAAGAACCAATTTCACTAATAGGGCAGGTTGGCATAACTACTTTGGAGTGTTTTATTTGTTATACTAACTTATATCTGGCAACGTTTCTTTCATAATTCACTGAAATGTAGCTTATTTGTTTTAAGGGCAGACATGTTTCTGTTAATATTTTCCAAATGCTGCTTTTACAAATATATAAAATATTCAACAGAAACTACTGGATGTAATTAGACTTGTTCATATTTTGCTTTTTTACATGTCAAACACACAGACTACCCCAGTGGGTTGGAAATATGCACTGTTAAGTGTGTGTCGGGGGAGAGGCCTCTACTCTTTTTTTTTTTGCTGTGCTTTAATGTGTGTTGTCATCACAGAAGCAGGACTGCTAGTAAAAGCCTCTCCCAGACTGACCTGGGGTGGAAGCTTTGTCAATTTACATTTCCTGCACAGATAATAAGAGGAATGTAGAAAATTAATTTAAGATGTGGTACAACTAGCATATTGTGATCACGCTTACTGTAAGAAATCAAGCATCCAAGCATCATTCTTTAACATGCACAGTTGTTGAGCAAAATCGAATGAAAATTTCAGACAGCTGCTCCTTTTTTCTTTTGTTTCCTCTTTCCCCTGGCATGTCCCTTGCAACAGACATTCAATTTATGTTGTGGTGAGCTTCAGGACCAGAGAGATCCTTCCTTTAGACAGATATTTTAAGATTCTCTGTGTTTTTAAGAAGACCATAAAATTTTGCCATGAGAACTTGAGCCGTTTAAGTTCTTTTCAGTACTGCAGCATCCTTTGACGCTTGGAGGGTGCACGTACCCCGTGCAGTGATGCAGTAGGGGAATGAAGAGTAAATGTGCTCACTGTAGAATGAGAAGCAGTTCTACAAGTCAGTCCAGGATGGCAGTCCATAGGTCTGAGCTGCTGCCGCTCTGCAACACCACTGCCATGTGGGGAAACACCGTGTACTTAATGTATGGATCCATTTGAGTCTGGTCCTAGCTTTAACCAGGTCTATTCTTCAAGCCAGCCCCAACTATACGCAGCACAGAAATATGTAAGGTCTGATACTTGCTTCTGTTCGTAGGCCTTTGTCATTCTGTTCTTTTTAAAAGTAGAATGAAATTAGCCCTTGAGTCAAGTTTGAATTATTTTCATATTTTTGGGATATTAAAATATCTCCCAGACCTCATTAAGTAAAGCCCTAAATAAAATAATTGCAATACAGTTAGGGATTGGAAAGCCTCAGAAGGTTTGGAGGAAATTTCCTCTTTGATGAGCAATTTGGATACTTAAGCAAAGGTTGTCTGGATCATAAGCTTGAGAAAAACACCTACTCCCTTCCTCTCCTTTCCAGTATCAGCTGGCTTCCTGGCGGTGTCCATTCCTCTGCCTCATGGTGTGTTTTTTACTGCTGTCCTCTGGGAGCCCCGTCCTCCACGTCCTGCTGTCCTCAGTGTCTTGTGATCCTCCGTGACATTACTGGTGTTTCAGCCTCCTGCCTGTCTGCTCCTTTGGTCTCAAGTTTCTTAAACCCGGGTGTATTTTTATGTGTTTCTTTACTCAATTTCTTTTGGTTTTCTTTTTATTAAAACACATCTTCCCCACAGATGAGTTTTCTTAAATACTGTCTGTGGTGCTCTGGTAGTGTTAACACAAAACATGTGAGCTGAATGGACAGTCCTCTGCCAAAAAGGATCACTAACCATACCAGACACAGCATAGAAGATGTCAGTGGCTGGTGTGGACCATCAGAGAAGAGAAATAAGTGAAAGGTATCCACAGAGGTAGCAGGCTTTAGATTTGGGGACCAGAGCTCAGTTACCTGTCAATAACAGCTGGGGCAGCCAGGAGGCAGCAAGGGCAGAGAGGTGCAGACACTGAGAGAGGAAAGATGCAGGAGGGAGTTTCTTTCATGTACCGTTTTCCAGCTGTATGGATGGCTAAAGCTGCACTTGCTCCTGTCCTGTTCCTGTTTTATGTGATAATCTGGTCCAGATCAGCACATCCATGGAACATGATGTGTGGCAGCAGTAAAGGTCCCGGATTTTTCTTTCCTTTCATAGCTCTCGCAGATCCAGGCATGAATCTCTATCTGACAGGAGTTTAAACTAAAACCTGCACTGACCAGTTTGTGCAGTCTAAGGCAGAAACTGAGAATGACTTGGTGCGAGGAGTATGCCAGGTCACACTGGCTGCTGAGGTGATTCTGCAGCTTCTCATTGTGAAGGACTGCTCCCTAGGGAAAAGGCACTGCATGGGCTCTTTCCCTCCAAACACGGTGGAAGATGGGGGGCCGTGCTTCTCAAATGCTTTCTCATTTAGATAACCAGCATTTAGAGGTTACAGACTGTCAGTTAAAAGAGAGAGAGAGAAGAACTGCAAAACGAAACCAATCAAGACAACCAGCAGCTGTTGAGGTTTCAGGTTTTTCTGACACTGTGAAAATAGCTGAACTATGTTTTAGAGACTTCCCGACTTAAGTGCAGGTTGGTAATAAGGAAGTACGTATAGTAGCATGGCTAACATAATTGCAGTACTGATAATTCACTTTTGTGAGAGCTTCAGCTGTTTAAAGATGCAGGGTAAGCAAAATCCCAAGGAACCAGGCTCCGTGATGCTTCTTTCTGTTCTGTGTTATTATTCTCACTCTCTAAATGGGACACTGAGGCACAGCAGGTAAGTGCTAGTGGGAATGACATTCAGCTCGAGCCCCCAGGCTGTGCCTCTTACCGATGTCACAACACTGCTTAAAATGAGCACAGTTAGGAAACAATTTAGCCTTTACCATTTCCTGGTGGTTGTTACATTATGAACAAGCATTTGAATCTTCACTATAAAAAGGCGCTTAACCAAAAAAGTACTTTCGTGGCACCGAAGGCAAGTTTCAGAGCCTTTACAGAAGCTCTTGTAAAACGTGCTTCCTCCATCCATGGTGCACTTGCCGTGCTCGGTCTTTTGTCTCGATGGTTACTCAGGCTCCGTCTCCTCCGTGCCCTTGTCCCTTGTCCTTGGGCACGGACTGAGTGGCAGCGGGCGCGCGCCTGGCCCTGCCAAACTCCCGTGTGTGTTTCGGAGGGGCACTGGAAGCCTCTCTTCCCCCTGCACCAAGGTCACTGCTCGTGGCTGTTTTGTCACTTTGCAGTCTGCGGTCTCTGCTGCTGCACTGCAAGGCAGCAGCTTTCGCCCAGGACTGGAACAGGCGCTTTGGGGATGTGTTCGTAGGACAGTCCCGCAACTAAGAGAGTCTAGGAGTGCACATCCGTGTCCTGTCCCACCGTTCTCGTTCTGCTGCTGGAGCTGGCTCCCTCCCTCGTAAGCCAGGGCTGTGTGTTCAGTTTAAATGCTGATAAAAATAGAGAGCATTTCGTTATTGTTATTGGTTGTGTGGAAAAGCTTCCCACTCTGATGTCTTTTAGATGCTCCCTCAGCTGTTATCCTGTGGAAGGAGACAGGCTGAGATTTTTGCCTCTTGTGCACTTTACTCATTGGATTAAGGATAAAATTGAAGCTTTCCTAAAAGATTGAGTAGCCTTAAAAATGAATGAATACTTGGGATTAAAGACCTATGAGATAATTTATTTTTTCTAATCCTGTTTAGAAGTAACTATTGAAATAAATGGATTTACTGGTGGAGTTAAGAGGAAAATGTGAATCTAGAAGGTCTCATTGTACATTTACCTTTTGGGTTGTTGAACTCTGAGGATCAAGTAATTAAATTCATGAGTCAGAGAAGAGATGAAAGCAGGTTGTAGGAGTTACCATCCTTTAAAAGCGTTAAAGTTTCAGGAGGAGTTGACATTTCTGTGTTACCTGGATGAACTTGGCCGTGACTTTGTGTCTCCTTTCCTCATGTGATAGTGTTGCTTCTGAGGTGAACGCACTGAGGAGCAGTTGTGAATTTTTTGTGTCATGAAATGAAGCTCCACCACTGTGCTTTCATTGCGGGTTGGTTTGGGTTTGTTTTGGGGTTTTTTAAAGTATTAGTAAAATAATAAAGCCATACAGTGCTGGCTTGGGAGAAGGGAGATCTGATCACCTGCTGAAGCTGCAGCTCTCTGCTGTTAAAAGCAGATGGATTTTTGTGTCCTGTCCTGGGGTTCTCCCAGTGCACCTGTAAAAGAAGGATGAGTCTTGTTGGGAAGCTTAACATTCCCTCCTTCCTGGCATTATGTCAAGTAATGTCTGCATCTCTTGCAGCACAAGGTGTGAAGATAATTTGCAGCCTTCTGCATAAGCATTCTTTTAATTGCAGAAAATATAGCTTCCAAAACGCCAGGTGGAGGGGGATCTGTGGGGATTCCTGTGTAGAAATGAAGAACTGAAGAGAGCAAGGATGGGCCAGGTGTCTGCCGTTCACGAGGCTATTCCCTGTGTCACATCTGGTGCCAGCATAGCTGCTCTCCCTAAATGATAAGGAAGCTTTGCAGTCAGGCGAGGGCTGAGCTGTCAGGTGAGCTGGGCATCGGGAGTTACTGTGACGGTCTGGTGGCATGTGAGGGGCGCTGTGAAGTGTGGCGGGGTTCTGACCAGCAGAGCCTCAATTAGCTTCTCCTGCACGCGGCCTGACACGTCAGGCATCGCTATGAGGACGTGTTCTGGTCCATCAAACGTAAAATGACAAAATCATTTGTAATCTCCCATTACCGATCCCTGTGGGTTTCCCATCTATGCCTCCCTTGTGGCGTTATTCAACAGCCAATAACTCTCTGCTCTTGCCAGCTATACTTAAAAATGAAGTTTTAGGAATTAACTGAAATCTTTTACTTAGAGATCCAAAGGAAAAAGAATTAGGTCAGATCTGAAATATTGCTACTAATGACTAAGTAGCCTTTATTAATTATTTGCACTTGATTGCTATTTACCCTCGGATTCTCTCCCACCGCATGGGAGGTGATGAGCAAAGAGCTGTGTGGTGCTTGGGTGCCAGCTGGGGTTAAACCATGACAGTGCAGCCAAAGTTCACTATCTGCATTTCTTCCTGGATAGGAAGTGGTTTCTCACAGTAAGTAATCAGCTTGAAAATATCTTGCAGAAGGCACCTAACTCTGTGCACAATTTTTTTCTTCTAAATTATTTAGAAGTTGAGAGCGACTCTATTTAACTCTATGCAAAAAAGTCACTAAAGGAGTAAAAGATCTGATACCCCTTGATAGGACAGTACCTACCTACAGTGCAGGCTGTGTCTTTCCTGCACCTATTTAAAGTTTGCTGGGATAACCAGCTGTTCTCTGTCTGCTCACGGGATTCACGGTGCATCAACCCCATCTCGTCTTCACTGCAACTCAGCAAACGTCAGGTCACCTTCCTTGTGATCTCACCTAAACCTGAGCCCGTGCCATACAGCTGGTTTGCTTCCTGGTGTGTTGGGGAAGATGAAACAGGAAAGCCTTATAAATATGATTGCCTGGCAAAAGATGCTGAGAATATGGAAACTATAAGTGAGATTGAAATGAAAGCAAGCTTTGAGATACCAAGCCTTAGTTACTGAACAACTGGAAAACAATGGGATGGCCGGCAGAAGGTAATCCCCTCTCTGTCTGAACAATCCCCTCTGCCTGCTGACAGGTCCAAGGGTCAGAGCAGACCCTACTAGCTTGGCAGCAGGGGTCCAAAGAGGAGTTTCTAGAGTGTAAAATGTAACACAGTATGGTAACGTAACAATTCTTATAGGCTGTATGTAAATGCTATAGGATTTGTATCTTGTACTAGATTGGTTAGTGGAAATTAGAGTATTCAACACAGAAGAAGATTTATTGTATTGTAAACGAGAACCTCGCTCTCTTTTACTGCTACTTGTACTACCACTATTTCTACTACTTCTCTTTCTTCTATTACTTCTCCTACTTCTACTGCTTCTCCTAACTCTTCTTGCTCTTACTCTCTCTTGCTCTTACCTTTGCTTCTCTTGCTCTCTCACTTTTCTGGCCTGCTTCGAGCTGCAGCTGGCAGCTCCAAGCAGGGCCCCTACACCCACGCCCTTCGTAATAAACTCCATGCTCTAAGACCTAAGCACAGAGATCTCTCATCTCTAGCAGTCCTGACCGTCTAAAACAACCAGAAGCTCCTACAGTGGTGGTGTTCCAAACACATGCTTGGCTTTCTGGCAAGGCCTGAGCCCCCTCCAAAGGCAGGGACCCTCAGTTTGCCTGGCCAGCTTACAGTGCTGTCAGGGAATTTGCACTGTTTCATGTTTTAAATGCCTGAAGCCCAAATCTGTAATCCAGGTGTTCTTTCAGTCATGCCTGCTCTTCTCTTTGATTTACCCATTTTGTATGAAAATCTTTAGTATATTAAATACGTACTTGACCATCTTTTTTTTTATGCACATGCTGTATAATGAGGAAGGTTTCTCAAAAGTTTTCTTGCAAGTAGATTCCCATGTGGTGCCTGTTAGTCACAGCTAATTACAGAGGCTGGTGAATGAGGAATATATCTGAGCTCAGGATCCCCTCCTCCTCTTTCCACAGTGCTTCAGAAGAAAATAAAATAAAAATCCTGCAGACAAATCCGGGTTTTTCTGTGGTCGTAGTCTCCAAAGAGCTCCAGAGAAATCACAGATGTGGTTTCATGTTTCAGGTTTAACTATGTTGTAATAACTACAGTCTTATCTGCAGGAGAAATGCAAGTGGGGAAAGAACCATTAATTGACGGTGAAAAGTTTGACCCAAGCTCTGTGTGTTTGTTTGCTTTAAGCAGCTGAATGTTTAGCCAAGAGATATTTTAACTTCTGACTGAAGCCTTGGAGGTTACAATAATCTCGATAGGTTAAAACCTAGGAATGTTATAGGAAAGGAAAGTTAGATACATGTTTCGGGAAGGCCAATCCTAGAAAAGCAGAAATTCTTGTGGTTTAGTTAAAGCCAAGGCACAGCCTTCAGTTTTAATTCAGCTGCATACAAGCCTCCTGTGAGGTGCACCGACCTTGCTTTACGACACAGGAAGGTTTTTGGGGGCTTCAGTAGGTGCAGAGTAAGGCAGCTGTGAGAGGTGAAGCTTCATGGCTGAGCACACGAGGAACCCGTAGCTCACATAAAACGTTTGACTAACGTCTCATTTTCCTATCTTTTGTTAGTGTTCATTCAGGAAGTCTGGTAGCTCGAATGAGTTCCTGTGTGCGTGTAGTAGAAGTATTATTCAGCAGGACTACATGGGATATGTCTATTATTTGTTACAAAGGCACCAGTGACCTTCCTGCCCCTATATTAGCAGCGCCTGCTGTTTTTCCATACTGCCGATTGTCAGGAATGCAGATCATCCATATAACTGGGTATAATCCTCATTGGTCAAATTATTGTCTCAGGAAAACAAAATGCTTTAATTATAAAAAAATAAAAATTAGAGACATGATCTCAGCAGGACATTCCCACTTAAATGCGTATTTGAGGCTGGAAAAATGAATAATTTAGCAGGTAGAGGAGGCAGATTACATAATGAAATTACATAGGACTCTAATGATCTCTGTTTTTAACATGCATGTGTTTTTTTAAAGTTGTTTTGTGGTTGTTTTTTGCCCCCAGTTTTTGTTTTCTGGTTTCAAAACCGCAGTAGACAGAAGACTCCAGAAGTAGCTTGAACTTTCAGAAATATAACTAGGGCTTGGACAGGAGTATCCTACCTAGAAAACAAAATCTAAAACTGTTGCCTGAGCTCTAGGAAACACACACATGGATGCAAACTCTTAAAATTAGTACAATGCTAAGAGAAGTATAATAGTTTATTAGTAACAAATGTAAATATTCCAGTATTTCTTCAGAAAAATTGCTTTGTGTACTTATTTGATAAGGAAAGACTTTATTATGATATACCTGTATCAAAATTACATATGTTATATGTTTAAAAAGTATTCCTAGGAAATGTACTTGTCGTGGCTGCATGCTTGGGTTGGTGGATAAACCAGTGTCTCAGAACAGCTCTATGCCGTGGTGGGGAACACTGAGGGTATCAGTTTTCCTCAAGAAATACTAAATGAATTTTAAATGATAAGATCTCTTTTAAAAGTCCCCATGAGGCTGAACACTGTGTGATGGAGATCTCTGTGAGGCTCAGGAGTACAAACCCAAGTTGGGTGACAGTGTTCTGGTATTAAAAGGACTCAAAGGAGCGAGTTTGAGTTTAGTGAAATGCTGCAGCACAGGTGGTGCTTACAGCTGCCACATCGTGCATCATGTTGAATTGTTACTGCTGCCCTGTGCTGGGAGAAATTGATTTTTGCCTCCAAAAACATGGTTTGGTTGTTTTAGTAGTTAGCATAGGGAAGGAGTTCTTATGTTCGAACATCCCCAAATGTTGATAAAAAGCCTTGAGATTTAGACTTTGTTATTTTAGTGTTTTTTCCTTTCTCTCTAGTGAGTAAATGCCCCCGGGGCTGAATACTCTTGAAGTGCAAAAATAACATCAGACGTTAATCTAAATTCAAATGTATACTTTAACATATGTATGTATTTGAATCAGTGTGTGTTAGAGGCATCTCCTTCAAAAAGGCTGTCTGGCGGTAACCTCTGAAGCACGGAAATTGTTTTAATTCAGAAGAAAATCAGAGAAGGGTAGAGATATTTATTTTGCACTGATGCAGTTTGTCTTATTTTCCCCAAAGGACACCATGGTTTAATGGATGGGGCTTTAATCTACCCAGAGGTCAGTCTTTGCTAGACAAGTGGAACCTTATTCCTGAGGGAATTGATATACTAATGACACATGGACCTCCCCTTGGTAAGTGAAACAAAAGTTCTGTGTGATTTTTTTGCATGTGAATTTTACTTTCAAAATAAGCAAAGTTAGTAATGCTATAAGATATACGTAATTGCACTCAAACTCAAAACTATGGATTAAAAACCTTTTTAAAAGAAGTGGAAGATGATGATTAGGCTTAGCTGATCTGTTGAGTTTCCATAAAAAACTTGAATTTTTTTATTAAATTCAAGCTAGGGAAGATCAAATATCTGACTCCATAACCATTATAGTTTGACATTTTATTTAAGAATAGTATTCATCTGACAACCAGCTTCCAATCCCATATGACTTTTTTGAGATTGACTAAAACTTTTGAAGCCTTTTCTCACTACAGTGTCATGTTATTTTAAGGTTTGAAAGTAGCAGTCAAGAGTTTGGAGCTATGTAGTCACATATTCTCCTTGATAATGTCCTTGTAAACTTAGAATATGTAAGAATAGTTTTAAAGGTATTAATTGGCTTATAAAAAATTGTGAAGGAATAAAATTGTGTTCTTAGGTAATTGTTCCTTACTTGATCTAATGACAGGTGAGTCTCTGAATGCATAATTTGTTTCTTCATTAGGTAGCTAAAGTTTCTCATTTAGTTGAATTTTGCTTGTCTTGTCAATAGGAGTCATTCGCTGATCTTCATTTTAAGTCTTAAGATCTAAACTAAGTTCTGATAGTCTCAAAAAGACACCAGAACATTCAGCAGAGGCAGGGGTACTCAGGTTTGGCATATCTGAAGTCGTTGGAGCCCACACTGAAACCATTTGGAAAGTCCCACTATCCTTTCTCCATCCTGTGCCCCACAAGGCAGCATCACGTATTCTTTACTGCTTTTCTTTAAGACACATGTGGCAAGCGGTCTGGGGCTGTATTTTAAATATTTCAGCTGGGTTTACAACGACTGAGCCTTTTGTAAATATTCCTTTTCAGGATGAGGAAGTGTGGCAGTCTCTTCATTACCCTCACTGTGAGAAGAGTGACTTTGTCAGGGTTTTAGTAAGCTCTTGCAATCCAAGGGGTCGGGTCACACACTCTCAGGAAGTCACCGAATCACAGTCACTCACTACATTCATGGTTGTGAATATTGTAAAATCTTCTCAGAATTGCATGGTGCCATTACAAACCAGCATTTTAAGTGCTTCCAGGCTGGCTCAGTGTTCTTACAGAGATTCTTGGTGACCGTGGAGTCAGGAATTAATGCATGCTTATGTTTTTTACCACAATGAAGTTAAGAGTCAGCAAGCTAAGCAAAGCTAAGGAAAAAAAAAGTCCGGAAAGGTTTTGACCAATGTACTTACTGCTCCTTTTATATTCTGGTTAGTTTTTTAATACTACTTAGAGAATGTTTTAAGATGATCAGCAAATTCCCTTTAACCTTCCTGGAGCTCCTCGCCTGCTGCTGTGTTAAAGCAGTGACACAGCATCCCCTGACAGTGGAGCCACCGGATATTGCAAACCAGGGCCTTGACTAGCACTCTCTTAATCACTTCATTTTCCCAAAGAAGCAAAAAAACCCCCGCAAGTGTGTTTATAATGTTTCATGGGTACTGTTTTAAATGGGTTGTTCATCCATCTGCTCTGAATTGGGTTCATACAGAAATCTGTGACGCTGCAGACACTAATGAGTGCTTTAATTGAATAAGCGTGCTTAAATTTTGTGTTTGAAGGAGATAATGAAGTTCAATTTCAAAAGGTTGGCACTGTATCTTAACTACAGACACAGATTAGGTGTCAGTACTGTGCCTAAAATGAGGGGCTCTAGGTCTCAGCCTGCATGATAGTATTGACAAAATACCGCTTTTTAAATAAATATTTACTTATTAGGTAAATATTAAGGGAGGTAGAGCTGTAACTGGACTCTTTGGTCACTCTAAAATTTAGCCAAGTTCATGTCTCAGCATGTTTTTACTACCTGGAATTAACTTGGCACAGGCTGTAATCATGCTAGAGTCAGTGGAATGGTGCTACAGCTGGACGTGGCTCCTGATTTCCGTTTTTCTCCTCCTCGTTCACCTTGCCCTGCTGATCCTTTCCTGTGCTAGTCCAGGCTGCAGGCTCCTGCAGGGACTGAAGTCAGCTTTTGTGCATTTTTCTGTATGGAAGCTGTTTTGCTGCGTTGCTTGAGGCTGGTGACCAGGGCTCAGAAGTAACCTGATGCTTGCAGACCACGGTCCTCTGGAAGCTCTGGGAGTCTGTGTTTTAAATCTTTGGGGTGGCAGCTCTAGTGAGTCGTAGCTCAGCCCATCTTCCTGAGCTGTCTCATTTCTGGAGTAACCACACAGCTGGCTTGGGAAGCTGGCTGCTCTAAGAGCCAGGGGAGAGGGAAGAAAAATCTGCAGCAGTGCCAGGAATAAATGTCCCGGGGTTTCAAGGTGGAAGATGAGTTTAAACCTATAGCTTAAAAAAACAAATCACATCCAGAAAAATATTAATGCAGATGGAGGGAGGAAATCTTAAGGAAGAAAAAGTGACAGTGAAACATTTCTTGAAAGCCATTGTGTGCTTTAATGGAGAGGTTATGACTAGAGATAATGTAATAAACCCTGTGTGAATTATGACTTCCTGAAAGACTACGTGAAACCTTACCTGAATAGGGAAAATTAATAGTATTGATTGCATTTTGCCTTCAGGTTTTCGAGACTGGGTTCCAAAGGAGCTGCAGAGAGTGGGTTGTGTGGAGCTGTTGAACACAGTGCAGAGGCGAGTAAGGCCCAAACTCCATGTCTTTGGTGGGATTCATGAAGGTAAGGAGCAGTACCATTCCCTGCTTCATCTCAGATTTCAAGAAGCACATTTTGATGGTGTATTGCAGTGGATAATGGCATATTGGATTAAAGTGGGGAGGGAGTTCAGGGAAGTGGTTGCATGCGCAGCACTTTGTAAATTTATTCCAGAATTAAAACAGACTGTTTCAGGAATGTGTGCTACATTTAGCCACCTACATCTTTCACTGTGCAAAGGTTGTTCTATACAGGTTATTTGAAAGCAATTCAAATTTTGACAAACTTGGTTAGAGAAACAGATGAGATTCCCCACACTTGCAAGCCAAAATGAAAATTATCTCCATTACTCCAAGTACAAGAGCTAAGAAAGGTGCTAGAGAAAAAAAGAAAATGCGAAGACAACTTGCTGTCTGTGCTCACCTCCCTCGGGGTATAAGGAGAAGCAGAAAGGAGGGCAGCTTGAGTCAGGCATCAGGAGGAGCCACTTCCAAACTCGCTGTGCATACATTTCTGAAAGCACCCTGTGATGCAGTCTGTGCTCTCCTGTGTGCTACCTTCCAGGAGTCTCATGTTTTAGAAGAGATATTCCCCCTCTGTCAGTGCCAGGACAGGCAGAGTGTGAAGCTTCAGAAACAATGAGCTCGGTTTGTGGCAGTGGGAGAGACTGAGAGATTAAATACATTCTGGAGATACTTAATATTTAATACGATTTTGTAGCTTTCATGTGGCTGAGAGACAAATACTAGGAGTTCTGCCTACGAGAGTGTAAGACTTCATGACCCTAGAACTCAAAATTACACATTAAATGTTTTATATTCTCCCCCCTGGAGGTTTCTCCATTGTCTCTAACTAGCTTCTCCATAGGCCTAAAGATTTTGAGGACTTTATAAAAGAAAAATAAAAAAAGGACAGCTTTCTCTGCTAGTGGTGTTGGTTTTTCTGAAGCCCTTGTGACTTCATGCAATGATTTCCATGCCTGGCATCTGTAAATAAAGAGTTTATACTGGGAATACTGACATGACCTTCTGCATAGAGGCATAAATAACAGGCCTTTAATGCACCCAGGAAAAGATTGGGTATTTTGTACAAATATTAGTCCTTGCATATTAAAAATAAATGGATATAGCAAGACTTCCAGCTAAAATGTGTAAATTGTCTACAGCCTTTGTAGGAACATTAAGTGGTGAAACTTCTGGTTGTAATAGTGCTCAGGGTGGGAGAGGAGGGTGTCTGAATGTGCAAGACCATTATTATGAGAAAGCACCAAGGAACCATGTGCAGCACCCTACATTTAAATCTCCTAGGAAAGGTGGCAGCACATATTAAAAGTGAACCTTCAAATAAAATCTTATAAGAATACCAACAAAAAGTTAAAATCCTTTCTACTACTTAGACAGAAGACATGAAAATGGCTTGTTTCAGTACAGGAAGAAATAGCAAAGTGTTAAGAGCATTATCTTATAGTGCAATTAATTTTTATCCAACTCCAGCTAAGATGGACATGCACCACATTCCCTTAAACCAGCTGAGGCTATACACGCGTTTTGGTGGTGCAGGTTTTTCCCCATTCGATAAGCAAAACAAGCACAAACAAGGTTTTTCCCACCGTGAGATGATCTAAATCAAAATTGCCAGTCTAAATAAATAAAGTAATACAGGTGGACAGTGCAGCAATTCCGAAGTGATTATTCTTTCTGATAGGCACTGTGGGTAGCTGTATTTATCTTAGCTTTCAGACAGCAGTGATCTGGACTGTATCATAATGGTTTAAAAGAAAAACGTTTTTCCTCAGTGGGTTTGCAATGGGAAGCTCTCTTCCTCCATGAAACTCTGGGGTTTTTTCCCAATTTTTTTTTTTAGTACATTTGGGGCCACATACTTCCTAGATGTTTTCAAGCTTCTTTCTTAGCTTTTTGTGGATGTTAGCTGAGAACACACACACTTCCATAAAATTTTTAAAAATGTATTTATAAATTAAATAATGGAGTCATAGAATGGTTTGGATTGGAAGGGACCTTAAGGATCATCTCATTCCAAGCCCTCTGCCATGGGCAGGGACGCTTTCCACTAGACCAGGTTGCTCCGAGCACCGTCCAGCCTGACTTTGAACACTCCCAGAGATCCAGGGGCAGACACAGCTCCTCTGGGCAGCCTGAGTACGTGCACGTGGACATTTTTAACCTGCTGATGAGTTCCTGAGGTCTCAGAAGCCAGTGTGAACACCAGCTTGGCAGTGCCAGGATGAGGAACTGGGTGATAAGGGCTAGCACAGGAGAGATGGCAGAGTTCAGGTCCTTGCCCAGAGTTTAGGCTAAACCAAAACAGAGGTGTTTAGGCTAAACCAAAGTTACTTCTAAATCTTTTGCTTCTGAATGGTCTTTTTCTTCTGACAGACATGACAGGCATGCAAACTATACCTCACTAATTAAGTAATTAGAAAATGAACGTGTGGTTTGTGTTTCCGCCACGCCCAGTTACAACAGAGGATTTTCCAGGGGCGAAAAAAAGTTTGTCCCTAAACTAAAAGCACCTGTCCTTATTTCAAACGCAGCACGCCGTGTATTTTTTTTGAGCCGAGCCTTTGTGGCAGCTCTCAGGAGCTGGTATGTCTTTGAGGGGGTCAGTTTGGTTTGGCTGCAGAGCGTGGGTCCCCCAGCAGCGTTGGGGCGCGGCTGCCCGGGGCGGGGGCAGCGTCCCTCGCAGTGAGTGTGCCCCGTTGTCCCCACAGGTTATGGCATCATGACAGACGGCTACACCACCTACATCAACGCCTCCACGTGTACAGTCAGCTTCCAGCCCACCAACCCTCCCATCATATTCGACCTTCCAACCCCTCAAGGATCCTGAAGCACTACTGCACATTTGGAACTGGGGAAGGTCTATAAACTGCCATTTTCTAACTACGAAACTTACATTCAGTTACATGTTTATTTCAAAATAGGGGCTTGGGGGGATTTTGGGGGAACCGTGGGGGTGGGGTTTGGGGTTGGGTTTTTTTTGTTGTTTTTTTTTTTTTTTTAATTTGTAAATTGCTGGTGCAAAAGAAACGAGAAGAAAAGTTAGAGGTTGTGCTTTTTGGAAATGCAGCATTCATTTTAAATTGATGAAGCATTGTGAAACTGTAAAATGAATTTTGTTTTTCAATAAATTTGCCATTGTAAATTGTTATAGTGTTCTCAAAAGGACAGCCAAGCTTTCTTTTAATAAGTGAGAGACCTTATTTTAATATTATATTATAAGCTAAAAAATAGGCAGCATTTAAAAACACCCAAATTTGCACAACTTATGTTATTGTCGGGGTTTTTTTAAGTGTCTTCTTTTTCCCTAGGTTTAAATGTTAGCTTTTTATCTCCATTTATGTCAATTTTTTTAGTAGCACAAACAATGTTTTGGGGTCCATTTACCTCTTGGTATGTGTGCACGTACTTAAACTTGTTTCTATTCATGGTAGAACGCAGCAAGGGGAGAATAGACTTCTCAGTTGTTTGTCTCTACCTGCTTTATAAAGACTGATCTAGATAGCCACAGCCTGTATGTGATATCGACCTTCTATTGTTTCTTTTTTAAATTATTTTAGCTTTAAAAGACTGGGGGTGAAAGCTGCAAAGAGCAGGTATTTCATGCAGTAAAAAAAAAAAAAATTGTAAATGCGGACTCCTTTTAAATATGAATTTATATATATATGTATTTTTTGTGCATTATAACTAAGCTAGGATTTAATATTGCCAGTATAGCATCTGCAAAATTATGCTGTACAGCACATCTAAATTATGAAGGATGTGACACATTTTTCCAAGTGCTCAAGGCCTTCAAGAGCCCGAGTTAAATCTTTGTTGTAGTTCAGGCATGTATAGAGTCAAATGGATACAATCAAGCCTAAATAAAATAAGGCTTAGTTGTCCTTTATATTTAAATATTCTTCTTGTCTTTTTTATTTCCTTTTTCTTATTTTGCACTGTGTGTAAATGCAATCTCACTAGCACAAAATATTGTTGCAGATAGTTATTTCTGTTCCACCACTGTAAATGCTATTGAGCTTTGTTCTGTTTTATGTTACCTTGTTAATGGAATTTAGAAAAGCAGTTGTTTCTTTAAATTTATTGTGATATTATATCTAGCGGCCTTTATATGCAAATAAAATTGCAAGATTTTTAAATACGTGGTTCGAGGGAGTTTTGTGGGGTTTTTTGTGGCATGAACAATTTTGGGGACTCATGATCAGGGTAAGTAAGAAGTTTTCTATTTCTCAATTAATTTATATTGCAGACCATTCATCAGATGTCATTTGGGTCGATAAAGCGCTCAGAGTTTCCCTCCTGTTTCTCTGCCATCCATCTCTCCATTCCTTTTAGACAGAAGGGGTTTTGTCTTTAGGTGTTGTAGTTCAGTGCGACCAAGTTTGTGCCGCTAAGCCTTGCAGGACACCATTCCAAGTGACACGAGGAAGAATTGATTAGGCACTAACCTTTGTACTTCCTCACTTGGTCATTAGCACCGAGCTGCAGGTGTCTTCTGCTCATCCACTCTGGGTTAAAAAATGAATAGTCAATAGGTGAAATACATCACTTTTTACGTGGATCTCTTGTCAGTTTTGTGGCTACAGCGGGATCCACCACTGGCAGGGGAATTGCAGGGGAGTGTGGTTCCGTGTATGCCAGTGGAATGAAAAACACTGCAGGACCTGCTGTTGTTGCTGCATGCACTTACATAGATAATAACAGAGTCGTGTTCCAAAAGAGGGGGTACAGCTGCAAAAATCTAGTTTCAAACATGAGAAAATAAGGCACAATTTTCATGAATCTGCATCCACAGTAACAAGACCTGGAGAGAGACAGAGTATCCCCATTTATCTTACCAGGTTGTTAATTTTTGGCGTTATTTTGATACAAAGGTTATAGACAAATCCAAGGCTCTTACAGCAGAGTACAACTCAGAGGGCCACCGTCTGTATTTTGATGCAACATGCATGGCACATATCTGTGAAGTTGGCTGAAATCTTCAGATTTGTAAGGCTGCTAAACCAAAATATTTTTTGGGGGAAGAAGCTGCTGTACCTCTTAAATCTAGTTCTTGTTCTGTGTGTGGCATTTCTTGTCAGCTTTCCTTATGAAATAGATAGGTGCCTTCACTCTTTAATGATATCTGCCTTGCTTTGCTTGCGGTGCTGGTTATTGTATCAATTGAGCCAAAGGAAGAAAGGTCACCAAATATTAGTCCTTACTTTTGGATGTAGATGCAGGATCTGTCTTGTGGGCGTTTTTCAGCTAGCAGTGAGGAGACTAGGAAATTGGTTTTGACAGCCACAGCTGATTACCGGCAAAGAACTTTTGGGATGGCTGTCCTTCCTTGGAGAAAGCAATTCTTGGAGCACACAGAAATCAAAAATGTAGCACACCTTAGATTATTCTGTTTCACTGATCTCTTGCCTGTTGTCACTGTGTAAGGAAGAAATACCCATAGCCTCAGGTGCTTTGTAGTGCCATGAACTTTCAGATGAGCAGAAAATAGCCTCTGTATCTGTGTTGCTCTCCAGCCTTCTGGAGGCCCTGGCATCTCTTCACTAGCTGCAGCAGGTATGGTCCATGGCACCCGTCTGTCGTGTCTCTGCCTCTTAACAAAAACTGGGTTATTCCAAAAGAAAAAATTCCAAGCCAACAGCTTTGTTCCAGGGTTTGAGCAGACTTCTGGCAGCAAAATGAGTGGATGGCAGTGGAAGTTTATCCAGGAGTCTGCCTTGGCTAAGACTGGTTGTGAGAAGAGACCAGAAGCAATGCCGGGAAGAAGCAAGTCCGTAGCAGCCTCTGCAATAGACTCTAAGCTGGTACCTGTAGCCACAGATGTCCCAAAGGTGTGAGTCTTGCTTTCAGCTCTTTGCCATGGGGCTTTTTGACTGTGTGGTGCAGCAGGTGTGTTACTAAGTGGTTCTGCACTGGGATACAAGGGCCTGGGTTTGTAACTACAGGCTAAGCCTGCCTCCTCCCATTCAGACGCATCAAGGACAGTCACTGCTTTGTCATCAGTTGATGCTGGTGCTAAATGCAGCTGTTAATTTACAGAAGTAAGTGTTCAGGGTACTTTCTAACCCTCAGTTTTCTCCTAGTATTTTTTTCTCTGGTTATTTTTTTCTCTCTCAGGCTCTGTCAGCTTCACCTTCTGGTGGTTCAGCACTGAGCTTGTTCTCCTCCATGCCAGGGTATCTTAAATTCTATTCCCTCTGTTTTCTTTCGTCCTTTTAGAAATTAATCTAGTTTTCCTCTTCGGAGGAAGCTCTCATTTTGGCTAGCAGCAATTACAAAAAGGCCAGGAAAATATTAGCAGTTTGGCTTTTTTCTTTTTGTACTCCGTAGAGATTTTGAAATGTATAGGTGTCTGTCTGCGCTGTCACAGGCAGGTAATTTTCCTTTGCTGGATGTCAGCCATATCTGACAATCAGGGTAACTGGGACACAGTATGGTTTGAAGAAGTTTGATTTCACAGGGAGGCAAAAGTGTGTGATGAATCTGCTTCTTTTCAAGGATCTTTCACTACTAAAAGTAGCTCGATCCATGTATGCAGAATAAACCTTGGGTAATAAGTCTTTCTTTGGGGTCTGGTCCAAGCCCATTGAACTCACCAGGAGTCTTTCTATTGACTTCAACTGGCTCTGGATCAAACACCTGGCATCTTTCTGGATTGTGTTTCTGTCTATTACTCATCCTTCGAGCTGGAGGAGATGGTCCTTGGTTAACATGCAAGAACCTCTTGGCAGGAAGAGGGGCCTACCTATTTTAAGTGCTGAATCTTTCCAAGTGATTGATTAACAGCAGTGTAGTCGATTAACCTTTCTTCTTGTGAGAGCAGCTTCCATCTCGTCATCTCGATAAGGCTGAAAGCAGTCAAGGCCTTTAGCAGGGGAGGGCTGCGGAACAGGGTGTTCCCCAGAGGTGATTGGTTCCCAATTGTCTCTGCATAGTGAATTTAGTGAATTCAGCAGACCTTGGGGTCAAGCATTTATTAGGCTAAGAGACTGTCAAATCAATCTGGTCTACTCCAGGCAAGTTCTACCAGGAGAATGGGTTTTGCCAAGACTGTCTAAGAAATAGATTGATGACTGACTCCCGGTTGAAGCTGCCTTTCTCTTTTCCATTTTCTGTGAATCAGAGTTTTTCCCCTCACTGACACCAATATTTTCTCCTTAGACAAATTTTATTAAGGAAACTCTTGGAAACTATCTGTAATTTAAGTCACAGGGAGAGTTCCAAACTATGCAGTCCTTCCATTCTGTGTTATATTGACCCTAGGGCCCTCTTTGAGTCCTTGCTTTTTGACCACATGTGTTTGAATTATGTTTCTGGAACTTCCTTTTCACCCCTTCTCTGCCTTGCCCCCCCTTCTTTTTCTCAGCTTAATATTCTCTAGCAGTTGTAGGCAGGCAGGGATTCTGATTTTTCTCTGCCTAACATCATAGCTTCTTAATGGAATGAGAAATGCATTGTAAAAGCGAGTGTATTTTCTTTCCTTTGTACTAATCCTAACTTCCTTGCAGATTCCTCATTTGCAGTAACCAGGCTGTTGTGCACTATCATCAGCTAATTTACTTGAGCTACTTAAATAAAATCATGTTATGATCAGGCTTGGACAAGGATGTCAGCTGCCAGAGGTCACCCTCTGCACCCCTGTGGGCGGATTCCAGCTGTCAGAGTTCTGCCTGACCTGCAGAAATACAAGGAAAGGGGCTCTAACACAAGAGTGCAGCCTAAGTGCAGCATGGAAGACTAAAGTCAGGTTTTAACATTTTCATCTTCAGTTCCTGCCATCCTAATCAAGAGAAAATGCAAGAGAAGTCTGAGTGAGCTTAGTGCTCTAAATCGGTTTTCAGTGATCCATATTGATTTGTTTCTTCCCCATCTAGTTATCACTTTCTGTGCCTCCACCTCTGGCAGGAGCCAGCCAGTGTTGTAATGATTCTATTAGGATGTGGCTATAAGGATACATCTCATTTTGCTTCACCTCTTGTTTTCCTCAGGCTCAATTTACTTTTTGTTGATTATAGAATAGGATCAGAGGAGTGCTTCATTTCTTCTGGGCAGCGTTTCTCTGCAAGTCTCGCTACACAGTTCGGTCACTTTTTGTGTGAAGGTTTACGTTCATGAAAGGAGGTGTGACAAAAACCTGTACCTGAGTTCAGGATAACTGAATGAACAGCCTACATTCCTCTCTTCTTCAAACAGTGGGTAGTACTTCTCTAGGTAGATGTCAGCGGTACAATAGGACTTGTCAGGTTTATGAACTGAGGAGTTGGGACTACAAAAGTCCAAGTTTGGATAAATTTAGATAAATGGCAACGCATTCAAAAAAGTAGACTAGAAAGCCTAGACTTAAAAGTATAAAATAAAAGACTTACTCAAAATTGCATTAAGATGTATTTTTGTATTACTCTTACTGTTGAAGTGGCTCAGAAGTGTCAGTCTGTTGCCAAGGGCCCTCAGTTTCTAAAGGAACAGCACCACAAATATAAGTGTTTTGCATGCTGTGCTCAAGCATTTCCAACATTCACTGTTGTGTGAGGACTTTAGCAAAATATTTCTCTTTTCTGGTGAGTTACTGCAATTAGAGGAACAATGTAGGTTCTCTTTTTTTATGAGCACTATCATAGATCCTTTAAGAGGTCTGAAGCAGGTACAAAATCTGCATTATTGTGAGATATGAACTGCAGCTCTGTCAGTAACAACACATTGTTATTGGATTTGTGTTAGGAGGTATCTAGAGAATTTGGGAGACAGAGTGCTTGAGCATCGTATTGACACTACCAGGCTCAAGCCCAGCTCTGGCTGGGAGAGGGGCAGTTCCTAAGAGGAGCTAAATTGTATTGATTAAGGTCTCCTAATCAACAGGACAGCTTCTTGCACAAAGTGCTATTGAATTTTCTGCAGACTTGAAACTACAAAATATATAGGCTTATTCATAATCAGTTATACTCGATATAGAACTTTGAAATCCAAGACCTGTATCGGGTGGTTTATTTTTACTTGTGATTTGTGTTTCTGTTATCAAATGGAGGCCAGATTTTGGGATATGTTTAGGTTGCCAGTAACATGTTACTCTTGAATACCCCATCACTTGTATCTGGAAGCACATTTTAAAAATTCCGGGGTTTTGGTATGTCTTATTAAAAAAAATCTTACCTCTTGTTCTAGGATTTTTCTGGAGCTACTGTAGGTACCAGTTAGACTTGAGCACAGTGGATGCTCACAGATAAAATTTAGTCTCCTTAGTGTAATGCCCTACAGCAACTGCCAGCTATGTGAATAAAAGCTGGAGTTCTTAGCTACACTTCAGGAACACAAAGACTTTCCTGACTTGGTGTTCCTTATCCAGCATGGTCTGAGAGCCCCTTTACTGTGAAGCCCGAGTCAAACAAGAATCAGGGAAAGCAAAAAGCCAATAACTATGCTATTTTTGCTGTTAGAGCAGCTGTGGGACAAAAATCAAGCTGGTCAGCCACAGTTACACCAGGGACCTAGAGCCAAACTAAGGATGGAATCTTTATTTTCTGATCTGCCTTTTTGCTGCTGTTCAGTTCCTCACAGCTTTTTATTTAGAAGGATCATACAATGAGAATGAACCAGATTTCTAAACTTAACTTGGAGAAATGAAATAATTTAATAGCCCACAAAAGATTTCACATTAAAACTATTGTTTGAACCAATGATAACCAATAGATAACAGAAAGGGCATTTGTGAGACAAACTGGATTTCCAAGCTAAAATGCACAGGCTACAGTTTTGGCAAATGTTAGACAAACAGTATTTTATGACTTGTTTACTGTAATCTTCCTTCTTAAGGGTGTGTGCCAAAATGCCAGGGCAGGAACAATTCCAAGACCACCCCACCCAGATTTTTGTTTTGTTTGGAGAGGGGAGGTGGAGTGCTGGAGGGGCTTTTTGTGTGTGTGAAGTAGTTCCCAAGGCACTGTTCCTTAGTAGGAAGTGTTCTTTGTTGAAATCTTAATCCCAGTTTACTTTTGTTCAGACCAGCCAGTTGGATTTGTACATGTCGCACAGTAAATTTTTTTCTGAAACTGCATTTTGATAGATTTTGTTCCCAGCTTAAAGCCAAGCTCGAACAATGGGGGCAGGTACTCGGCATGGTTGCACTGATGATTTAGAGTTTGCTGGCTTTTATATGGAACAAGAGGAAAGCTGGTCTGGTGTCAGCAGTCATTACCTTCTGTCTGTGATGTGCTTTCCCGACACAGTGGCACTTGAGAGGCTGCTTTGTAACCACGTTACTATGAAAACAGACTTTTCCAAGGAACAAATTATCTATCCGGAGTGCAGTAACCATATGCAGACAACCCCAGCTGTAGCTCTGGCTTCCACTAGTATCATTTACAGACCTGAATATTTGTATAAATGCCAATTAAGCTGTGGTAGCACTATTTGTCACAGAAAGCTTGGCCATATAATAAAAATACCTCCGTTTCTGTTGCCAGACAATTTGAAGAGGGCTTCTGCTGCAGTAAATCAAGCCTTGCATGATTACAGAATTGTAGGATGAAGTTTCTGGGGATCTGATTTTGTGAAGTTGGTCATGCTGCTTGTGTGTGTTAGGGATGCAGGGCTGGCTGCTGTGAAACCACTTACAAAAGAGCAAGACCTGACAAGGTGACTTCTGTTGGACAGAACAATCCTAAAGCCCAGGAATAAGGCAATGGAAGAAGTACTGGAAGTGTGTCTAGCAGATAACACAAAGTCTACTCCCTCCTCTAAGCATTCATTCAAACAAGATCATCCTGCCTGAAATGAGTGTGACCCTCAGCAGTTACAGCACTGATTTTAGAATTTCACTTACTGTGAAGCACAATGCATGTGCCTATGAATCATCTGAATCATCCTGCATATTGACTTGTATATTTAGTTCCCGAAATAGCTGTGTAAACTTCCCTAGCCTCTAAAAATCTGTTTGTATCTATGCTGTGGAGTATCTGTTACCCCACACATGGGCTGCCACAGTGCTCCTAATTTGATAAACATCTGCAGCATGGAGTACCTGACCTGCCATCTAGGTCAGCTGGCTCTTTTTCCTTTGAGACAAGATAGTAGCTCTTCATAGCAAATGAAGCCTCTCTAATCTTCGACCATTGTCCATTTACACATGAGTAAATAGGTTAAACTGTTCATAAAATGATAGAATCATATGAGGAGTAATACGAAGTGGCAGTAGCAAAACTGAAAAGCAGTCCATTATCTTTTGCTCTGGGTTGTACCTGCCAATGTAGTGAAGACAAAGCACAGTTTGGATAACGATCAAGTTAATGGGTAAGGGGAAATACTGTTTTTTCAGAGAAGTTCACTCTTTTTCCTCCTACCAGGGGACACAAGTGCTCTCAGAATGGCTCTCCTGAGCTCAGTGCAGCCATTCACTGCTTTCCTGCAAGGACCCCACCCCAGTGACAATGGCTAAAAAGAGGTAAAATGTGCCCGACACACCAGAATTGTGTCTCTGCATAGAAGGGCAGTGAGTTCATCATATTAGTTTTCATTTTCCTGCCTACTTCTTTGTGCTCTGGCTGGCCCAGTATTCTTCCTGTCACCTAGCACATTTCCTCCTGTGCAGCAGCACCTCTGAGGTTTGCTGCTGCTGGGGAGCTCCACAGGTTCCCCCTGCCGGCACCCATCACCCCACAAGATTTCCCTCCAGCAGTGGGAATGGGTCCCTGGAATGGGCAGGAAAGAGAACAAGCAGTAGCAATATATTTTACAGCGTGTTTGCATGCACAGCAGCTCAGCTTTCCTCTAGGATACAAATAAACACGAAAGAATATCAGTATTACAGGAATGATTACCTGAGCTAGGCAGCTTCCCAAGTCCTTCATCATCCCTTACCCTCTAGAAAGTTGCTATGATCCTGTAATTATCACTGGACGTTGTTTTTTCATTTGGGTAGCTTGTCCAATATTATTCAGCCCTTATGGACTTACAGCTCATCCCTATTGTAATAGGTCACCATATGCTTCACATCTGGTCCTACAAAAGAAGCCATATTACACATATGATGACAACTGTTTTAGGGGACAGTCTCCAGAGACTGATAACTGTGACTAGCAGTCTCAACAATTTAGCAGTTTCATTAATCAGCATTAAAATCTCATTTTACTATTACGGGCATAATTACTACTAATCCAAATGATGACTAAAATAAGCAACTTCACGAGTTTTGTTATTTAGCAAGCTGATATAGACATTTTTTTATAAATGTTTATAAAAACATTTTTTTTGGCATTTAATAAAAAGCCAACAGCAAGTCCACCACTGTGTCTCATCAAAAATTGTTGGACCAAACTGACCTCATCAGTGATGATAGAGCAGAAGTGTATTTAATCAGAAAACAAGCAAAAGATGTAGACTTCTTTCATACATGTATGTTTCTCAGAATTCAGATCTTTCATTTGTCACAGGAGAAAGTGTTGCTTTAGAACTGCCTGGAATATCTGAATATTTGCTGTCAGATGAATATTTCAGTTTACAATTGGGATCTGACTCTGGCTTTTATTGTTGAGGACGAGGGAAAAGAAAAAGAAGCCAGTTTCCAGACAACTATATGCAGGGAAATTATGTCTCCTCTTGCCTCACACAACACATCCTGGAACCCACTGGTATTTAAAGTTTGAAACACTCATTTTCTGTATGTTTGCTATAGGGGATTCAAACTTGATGCAGACTCTTTTATTGAAACACTCGAAGTCTTCCTAAGAGGATAAAACACAAGAGCCTGGATTACTCACTGACTGCCATGTACAATTCCATGCATGTATTTGTGGTTCTTCTCCAGTGTCCCAACAGCCTTTTCCTAACATACCATCCACTAAAACATGAACGAGGGGAGGCAATGCCAGGTGGACAGGTACCTTCTAGCTTTCAATAGTTGATATTGGGAGACAGCTGCCTGCAGGAAGTCAGCCTGGAAAACTGAGAAAACTGCCTTTAAAAAGAGCCAGAGAAAAATAATTTAGTTCTCTTCTTCATTACTCATCAAATCAAAATCCACCCTGTGTATGCCACCGCTGTGTGGGCTAGAAAAAGGAAACTGCATTCTCTTCAAGTAAAAGACTTTCTTTTTCCCTATTGAAGGAACGGTTACTCTCTGTTGAATTTCGTGAAAATTTGCACCCCAGATTCAGTGTAGCAACAAGGTACATGCACCTCTTTAAACTCTGGAAGGATCAGGGCTAATTTGCAGGTGGTTTGTTATAACAGGAAATGCTCTAAAAGTGCTCTGGAATTGCAGACATGCCTCTGCTCTGTGTATGTCCTGTGGGCACCTCTTCGAGAACAAACAATTCCTACAGCACTTGCAGCTGAAATTTCCCCTTTTCCTGCTGAGGGGCAGAGAGCTATTTCATTTTCCCAATGCAAGGGTGACTAAATGCATTTTTGGGTACTATTTATGGCCAGGTATGATGAACCCATTTTAAATTAACTATGTTACAGCTACAAAGCAAGGAAAGACATCCCAGGCACTACAATTAAATTTGGTTTTCTCTAAATCCCACCTTTAGATAAGGTAGCTATTGAGGTAAAAGAGCAGGGATAGTGGCCTGGAGCTATCCCATGAGGTTCCCTTAAAGGCCACCCGCTGTCTTTCCTGGCTGGCTCCCTGCCAGGTTAGACACTGGAGCAGGAGGCACTGGAAATCCCTTGAAAACTGTCATTTTTTCCAGCTGCCAAGAACTGTGGCACTCATCAAGGAAAATACGGGCAAGGTACTGGATTCCTCACATGAGCAGGTCTCCAGAGTTGAAATTTATTTTAAGCTTTGCTTATTTTTAGAAAGGTTCTTGCTGTTGTTGTCAAACCTATGTTAAAGCAATTACTGTCTGCGAGGGTCACCTGGAGTTCAGTATCACTGAGAAACTTGGAGCAGGGCCGTGAATGGCATGAACTGCTCAGCAGAGGGGCTGACACAGACTCTCTCCCTTAAAGAAATAGAGCAGCTCCTTTCTTGCCTCTTTGCCTAGTTTTTTTTTTTTGTTTTGTTGTTGTTGTTGTTGTTTTGGTTTTTTTTTCAAATGAGAAGCAGGTTTAAGCCTTTTTCTTTGATTGCATCAAGCCGTGCTGCTGAAAACCCCCCTCCAAATGCAAACCCTGACATGTCCTGGGGGACAGCTCCAGCCTCCTTTTGCCTGGTCCCTTGGGGATATTGAACAAGCCAAGGCATCATTAGGTTTCAGAGCAATCCACCGAGACAAGATCTGTTTTGACACACAGTCTAAAAGGGATGAACCGAGATGTGACAAAGAGCAAATGAAAGCCAAAGCAAGAAATAAACATGGCCATCTAAGGGAACTCCTCAAATGTGCTTTTCCCCCTTGATCAGCTGCTCCTTCCCTGTCCAGCTGAAGTGGTGGCCATGGAATTGGGCTGTGTGTCACTGCTGCCTGACAGCGAGCGCTGCCACAGGGAATCTCTGCTGCCTCCATGCAGCTTCATTTCCATTTTCACCTTTTCTAACTTTTCTTCAGTAACAGAATTTTTACATTTAGATGACTTAAGAGACTGGCTTTTCTACTCAGTCCCTTGGCTGGAGAATCACCGTGTAATGCAAGGCAGCTGTTCCTGCATCTGAACGCTCTAATACCAAGAACTTGCATAGAGAGAGAAACCTGCACTGGGGAGGAGTGGGACAGACACAGCAGGGATGCGGGGCTGGCTGCTCAGAGGAAGGACAAGGCTCATTTTATGAGTCTGTGTCAGAGCTCTCTCCACATCCTCTCCACCACAGGAGGACTCCCCAACCCGGGTAAGTGCTATATTCCTGGTGAGAAAGCCATATTCATCGCTTTTCTCCCTGCCATAAAAAAGCAGCATTCACGTGGGGCTGTACCAAGATGTGTTCTATTTTGACAGTTATGTTCCAGAGAAAAGTAGGATGGATGGAGTTGTTTGGGAGGGAGGGGGGGAGGAAAGTATAAGAAAAAAAAAACAAACACCTAATCAGAATATTACCTTCTCACCTGAATTACCTGATGCCCTTTTCACTTTGTTGAGGGCTGAGGGTGCTCTATTTATAGCAGCTGCAGGTGAAGGGCTGCTTTACACGTGTGTATTTTTATGCGTGTGTATAAATACAAAAATACAACACATCTTATTTTCACTTTTATGTGTGTTTGTGTGTATACGCACCACAAATGAAAACTTGCTGATGTTTTGTGCGCTGACAAACATCCTCCGGTGTTAGGGCAGCTGGTTTTCTGGGATACCCACAAACACACACACGGACCTTGAGGTCTATTTTTGTCATACCCAGCCATGAGGATTTTTAATAACAGAACTCAAAAAAGTTGCAAGAGATTTATTTTCAGCGTCTCTGTCACTTGTGAAAATACCTGCTCACAGATAAAACTGTTTATTAACTCAGAGTGGTGATTATAGGCAATCCTCAGGACAGACCTCTTAGACAATACAAAAATGCTGCAATTTTCATCACAAATGGATTTTATAAGTCCTGTGCAACTGCAAATGAGCAGGGAGAGCCCTGATCCTCTGCCCAGGAGAGCCAAAAGTTCTGCTGTTAACCTCCAAACTGCAGATGAGATGCTGGTACTGGTCAGGCACGTGGTTTTCATTTGGTAGCGGAGAACAGAACCAAAATCAGAGTTTTGATACCACTTTTGGTGGAAATATAATACACTTTGTTCTCTGATCATTATTCTCATATTTGATAATGAGAAGTAAGTGTATCAGGTAAGCACAGCTGGATTAAAATAGTTCCCTAATGGAGAGACAGCCCTTCAGGAAAGGGCCAGGCTTTATTGTCTGTGAGGGTGCTGTCAGCATAAATAATTATCATGAACTTCAACTTCCAGCAATCAAACTTCATCGTATTGAAGGAGCCCCATTAAATGCTCAGATTGTTCTTAATTTGATCTAGTGCAGTCAATTCCTGAGGGAAGGAGAGTTTACAGAAATCAATACGGTATCACTAAGGAAGCCGGGGTGTCGTGGCCATGTCTGCCAGAGGAAGTGGAACCGCCTAAGGGGGGAGGTTGGCTCATCCTGCTGAGACACGAGGGCCACGGAGTTGGTGAAATGGTCAGGAGCCCTTGAATGGCTTGAACCAGACAAGGAGTTTCAAAGACAACTGAGCTGAGGGAAATCAGACTCAAAACTCTTTCTTCTAAAGCTCGGCTGAGCTGCTACTCAGCTCCTCTCTTAGGTTTCATTGTTTCCCAGCCCTTACCCAGCCAGGCTGAGGATGGCATCTGCTCTGCCATGAGGATGCTTTTCCAGAGCTCACTCGGTGCAGCTGGCAGGCTGCTGGGGTGCTCGCTGCTGCCTCGGCTCCGACTTCTTCTGTCTTCAGGGACACACGGACAGTGATGCAGGTTTCGGTGCACCTTCTGTTCCCTCTCTGTTTATAGTTGTTCAAGTCAAAATACACTGCTGGTTTCAATTTACTGATTTTTATGTCTCCACTCGCACTTTCTTCAGAGGAGATAATGAAACGCTGGACGTTAAACGGGAAAGGTCCTGGATTTGTGGGCAAGGCTAAGAACGGAAATCTAACCCACTAGATTGAGCTTTAATATTCATATCATTTAGACTTGGCTAACTGTACTGCCTGGACCTGTGCTGTCATGGTTTAACCCCAGCTAGCAAGTGAGCCCGTGCAGCCGCTCCCTCCCTCCCTACACGTCAGGATGGGGGAGAGAATGAGAAGGGTGAAGGTGAGAAAGATCCTGGGTTGAGATAAAGATGGTTTAATGGGGAAAGCAAAACCATACATGCAAGCAAAGCAAAAGAAGGCGGTCATTCCCCACATCCCAAGGGCAGGCAGGTGCTCAGCCATCCCCAGGAGAGCAGGGCTCCATCACCTGTAAGGGTTACTTGGGAAGACAAACGCCATGGCCCCCCTTCCCTCTCCCTTCCCCCAGCTCTAGATGTGACTATGATGTCACACGGTCTGGAATATCCCTAGGGTCAGTTGGGGTCAGCTCTCCTGTCCCTGTCCTTTCCCAGCTCCTTGTGCACCCCAATCTAATTGCTCTCGGGGTGGGGTGAGAGACAGAAAGGGCCTTGACTCCGTAAGTGCTGCTCAGCAGGAAGGAAAACATCCCTGTATTATCAACATTGTTTCCAAAACACAGCCCCGTACCAGCTACCATGGAGAAAATTAACTCTATCCCAGCCAAAACCAGCACATGCATAAACACCCCCTCGCTAAATCAGCCCCCTTCACCTTGAGCTTCTGTTACACTTCTTGTAGCAGCTATTGTTGGAGAGCACAGAAAAGCTGAAACAATTGGCACAAATTTTTGTTAGAACTGCTTTTATGTCTCATGATTTAAAAATCACCCTGTCACTTTGTAGTTATTCTGTTAATCAATGTATTCATATTGAAATATTTCTAAATAAAAAAAGCTTGTGGTAAGCAGAATTTTTTTTTCTTATATTTTGGTCTCAGAACCATGGAAAAAACTTTAAAAGCGCCCTGAAAAATAAATAAGGGCAATGCCATTTATAGAGTAAAATGCCTTTTTATTTGAAAGCTCTCTGTTCCTCCCCGTTTACAAGCACGAGTCTTGCAAGTGTGCATTGAGCTTTATGCATCCAATTGTTTCACCAAAAGGAGAATATGAGATCCTTCTTCTGAGTTCTGCCTCGGATAACTAAATGTGTTTTATGTCAGAAATGCTGCAAAGGACACGGATAAAGGTTTTACAAACAGATTTCATAGGTTTTCCCTTTCTGATTGCTGGTTGAATATTGGGAATCTTGACCTAATTCAGAGTAGGAATAACATGCCCTACTCTTTCAAGTGGGCTTCGGTAGACAAAGAAGCCTTGCTCCAATCCTTGGAGGTAAAGAAAGCAGCCTTTTATATCCTGTTAGCCTTTCCCCCCCTGGCAGGTTCAGAGTGCACGCTTAAATCTCCAAAGAGAGCGTGCCCAGCTTTCCCTGGCCTTTTCAAAATAAACCAACAAAACTTTTAGCTTGCTGGTCCCACACAGCCACCTTTTTGTGCGGCAGGAGGTGGCTCGTGACTGACTGACGTGGCAGGTGCTGCAGGAGCCAAGACAATTCTGCATTTCAACTGATTGTTGTCACTACCAAAGCCTATTATCTAGGGTAATAAAGTTTAAGATTAAGGGGATTCTGCATGTTTGTGCTATTCTCCACAAAGCTTATCTTCTAATAGACCAGCTGCTTTATTACGCTTCGCCCACCCCTTCCCATTGTGTGGGGAAGGCACATGTACTAATGGGAAGGCACTGAGGCAGGCCGTGGCCACCAGCTGGGAATATCAGATCGTCCCCCAGCCTCCAGCTGGGAGTATTGAGTTACCAGCAGTTGCCAGCTGGGAACGTCGCATCTTCCACCTTGCCCGGCAAAGCACGCGGCGTTAACGTCAGGGTTCTGCCAAGCCCATAACCCAGTTGTGTTCCCACTCCACTTCCTCCTGACTTGGGTGCTCCGCGTGCAGCTGCTCTGGCTTTGCTGGCCATGGTGGCCATGCCCATGGGATGCAGGCGTTCAGCTGAAACCACCTCCTCGTTCAGTTCTCTGGCATTGGCCCTTGTGTGCTGGTTTTGGCTGGGTCAACGTTCTCCCTTGTAGCTGCTATGGACTCTTTTGGAATCATGCTGGAAGTGGTGTCAATAATCCAGGGATATTTAGCTCGTGCTGAGCAGGGCTTACACGGGACCAAGGCCTTTTCTTCTCTCACCCCACCAGCGAGGAGCTCACAGGGCAAGATGTTGGGAGGGGACAGAGCCAGGGCAGATGACCCCAGCTCACCCAAGGGATATTCCAGGCCATATGGCCTCGTGTTCAGCATGTAAAGCTGGAGAAGAAGGAGTGGGGAGATTCAGTGATACCGTTTGTCTTCCCAAGGTACCGTTACGGGAGCCGAACCCCAGCTTCCCTGGGGATGGCTGAGTACCTGCCTGCCCATGGGAGCTGGGGAGTGAATTCCTTGTTTTGCTTTGCTTGCATGTGTGGCTTTTGCTTTCCCTATTAAACTGTTTTTACCTCAACCCAGGGGTTTTCTCACTTTCACCCTTCCCATTCTCTCCCCCATCCCTCCGGGGGGAATAAGTGAGTGGCTGCGTGGGTTAAACCTCGACACCTTGGAAAAAATGTTAAACATCTGTAGCAGAAAGTACTCAAACTGCCAACCATTCATCACAGAGGATTTATGAATGTCTTCCCCTCACATCTTGCATTCACTGAAGGCCACAACATCCTGATATTATTGCCGCATATCTTATACAAACAGGGACTCAACTAACCTGAGGTCAGGGGAGTGGGGGAGCATGGAGATGCTGTCACCATGTCCTCCTCCCATTTTTTTTTTCCTCTGGATGTACTCTAGATGCATTTTGATAAGTAGCAGCTGTCAGTATAACATCTTGCCTTCCTCACATCATGTGTGGGAACATTAAAATAACATTAGCATTTCATTTTTGATCCAAAGATCTTAGAGTGTTTCGCGGGACAGGAGCAGACTGGAGGAACAAGCCAATGGGAACCTGACAAAATTCAGCAAGGACAAATACAAGTCCTGCACTGTGGAGGGACTCACCCGGTGGCACAGCCCTGGGAAACAGCCATGCTAGGAAGAAGCCGTGGGAGAGGCTGTGAGCTGAACCCGAGCCAGCAGAGTGTCAGAGCAGCTGAGGTGGCCAGCAGCGTCAGGGCTGCGTTGGAGTGGGCACAGCTCGTAGAGGAGGTGATTAGACCCCTGTCCTCAGCATTTTTCAGGCTACATCACAACCAATATTGCCAGATCTGGGGTCCCTCATGTAAGGAAGGAGAAGAAATGATGAACTGCAGAAACTATTTTATCTGATTTCTGCATTACCATCCAATTCTGCAATAGGAGTGTCCTTAATAGCCTCCCTGCAGTGGGGAGAGCACAATAGCCTGTCGACCCCAAAATCCCTGTCCTTCATTCAAGGCCCTTGGGATCAGATCTTGCCACATTTTATAGCTTCAAAATAAAGACTAGAGCTGGCAGTTTTCATCTTTGGGAATGTCATTACCTTTAATTAGCAGATAACACTACCCCTAACCGAGAAAGTGAGTAGTCTTTGTGACTCACATAGCAAAGCCAGAATAAACTGTCTTAAGGTTTGAGAACAGCTTCAAATATCACTTATTTCCATCCCTGATTCAGACACTTTGTCTTCAAATTGGCTCAAGAAAGCAAGAACATCAAAGATCAATATACTTCAGGGAACACAGGGAATGTGTGGGGGGAAGGGAAGAAGAGTAATGGTGAGATGATTCCCGTATTATTTTGAGGCATATTAATATTTCCTTGGCCACAAAACAGAGATCACAGGTGAGCTAAACTCCAAAATAAGGTAGGTTTTGCTGCAAGATGCATAATACTTGTATGAGCTAGGAGCCCTGCAGGTGTCTTTAATGGGTATCAAACATTTATTGGAAAAACAGGAAGAAAGAGGGGTAATTTAGGACCAAAGCAGTTGGCAGAGGCTCAGTATATAATACAGCAATGCACTGTAACAAATGTAGGCAATGACATGCATCACTCTGCACAGTCAGAGCCATAGACTGTAAAGACCAGGTAAGAATTAACCAAATATCAGCAAAAAAAACCCCCTAAAAGAATACCAAAGAAGATATTATCCTCCAGTAATTCATTTTTTGGGAAGTGACTGACTGGTGTGACTAGGGCTTGAGACCAGGGCACAGAGTGTAGACTCGCTGTAGTGGCAGTGCCACAGTTCACACTTCTGTGAGCGGCTTTATCATAAGGCAACAGCACTTAATTTTGCTCTTAATAAAAAACGTCAGGAGATTAAGACCAAGCTGCAGATTTCTACTGCCATCCTGGGATTTAGAGGTTATGCTGAAATCATTAATACAACCACTATTTGAACTCTTTTGATCACCAAGTATTAAATTCATCCGTAAGTACATAAATCCTAGGAAGCAGGAAAGCGGAGCTACCCGGCATTGCTGGTCCTTATTCATCTGCTTTTCTCATCATTGCCAGCGGTTGTAATGTCTCTCAATCATCTCCTGAACTGCATAAAGAACCAATACAGCAGTCCCTCCCCATAAAAAGCTCTCCTAAATTATCGTAGAAGATCCATTTTTTTTATTTCAGACTCTCAGAGCATCCATTAAAATCCCAGGTGGCTTTGGCCCCCTCCCTGGGGCTCCTGTTCATGATTTGTGCTACCCCAGAGAAGCAGGCTTGGCCCTGCCCTTGCTCCTTTAGCAAACAGGTATTTCTCAAGGCAAAGAGCCTAGATGCGTTTGCAGCACCCCCAGTTGTGACAGCCCAGCGGAGGCAGTGCAGCGTGCTGGAAGAGGGTGAGACACGTTTCACGGGTCAGGATAGGAATGTACCTTCCCTGGGGAGTTCAGGTATGTTATACATTCCTGCACAGAACATCTGGCTGTACGCGAGGGGCGGCTGTGGGATGGGAGGCTGCCATCGCCCTCCCTGAGCTCATGGGCAGGAGCAGAGGACTGCTTCAAACACGTGGAAGGGCAGCACCCACTTTACTCAGGGTTTTGGAGAATGTCAGTCTGATGCCTCAGGATTTTAGCTTTTATATTTTTCATCTATTTGTAATCCTGCAATTCATTAGTGCCTAACTCTAAACTCCATACAGAGAGTTAGCTGCTGCTTTCCCATACAGAGTGTTAGCTGCTGCTTTCCCTTTTTGGTCAGACACAACAATTCCTCTCTAGGCCTGGGAATCAAGGACACTTCACGGTCTCAAGCCCTGAGAAATGGAAAAAAAAGTGAGTTGGGGGGAAGAAAATNTCATTACCTGGAGCTGTAATTGGAAGATTAACCCCCCCCAATATGCAAATGGACCAAACTTATAAAAGTGTGAAAACCCATTACCCGTCGTCCATTTTTTGGGTGTAGCCCCTGGGTGGACTTCATCTGCCTGAAATATACCTGAAGGCCCTTCAATAAATATAACTGCTCTTTATTCCCTTGATTTTGTCTGGCCTCTGTTTTTAGGTAGCCAGAAAAGGCATAAAGTCCTTATTTTTTATGCTATTTTTCTGCTGTTTTGTATGGCTTTTAGCCTTTTCCTCTAAGAGTCTATTCTATATTTTATTACGATGCTGTTGAGCCCCTGGCTGAGTACTCATCCCCTGGCAGACCTGTTCTGGCTTGCACACACCACCATCTCGCACATGCCTGGTTGCAGGTCCAGCAACCTTATCCCTGTGCTGTGGTGATAAAGAAGAAAGCCTTTTTCTTTTTTTTAAGGTAAAATGTGTGCCTGATATAAAATCCGCACTCTAAAGCCAGAAGACCTCAAACAATTTATTAACCCAAAATCTACATTGCAAGTGGATGACTCAGCACAGTAGTCAGGGAACTCTAATAGCAATTTCTTGTTGTTATTTTAGAAGTTCTTAACAAATATTTCTAAGTCAGACAAAGGATTATGCTAATGAGCCTGCTGAGCTGACACTGCCTTTCCACAGCTTTTTAAGACAATGGCCACATTTTCTTCTAAAAGCAACTCTCTCATTCACAGGAAGACTGCAGAACACATGGGTTCTCACAGAGAAACAATTCCTCTAATTGTATTTTCTATTTGACTTCAAGGAGTATTTGAATAAAACTGTCACTCCAAAATATGATGCCATTGTTTCATAGTCTTTCTTTTCACTTCCTTTTCTACCTTTAAAATGAAGATTCCTATGAAACCTCTACTTGCTCTTGCAGCAAACTGTTGTTTTGTTTGTTGGGCTTTTTTAAGTGCCCCTCACCACAACACTGACAGCTCAGGTGAGATTACAGGATCTCTTAGGAGGTGAAATGGTCTTAGTAAGGCTTTAGACTTTCATTACTCAGCCAGAATGTGGAGTCTATCAATTACACCTCCATTGACATGCTGGTGAATTAATTGGTGCATTTGACAAGGACAGCTATTACCTCGTGTTGTTCTGACAGCTGGGTTTGATATCAGGAATTTGTCAACCTTCCCCTTTACATGAGCTGCTGGAGGAACAGTTGAGTAGATCAGGTGAGGACATTGCAAGATTTCCTCCCCCAGTCCCCCATACAATCTCAACATCTGGTGATAACCTAAACCCTAAATAAAACTATGGACATTCATAACATCAATAAGCAAGCAGCAATGCCAGACCTGTGCTATAAACAATCTCCTGACTGGGCTGACAAAGCATTCAAGGAGTCAGAAAACAAATTCATTATCATCAGAAAAGTTAGCACCTTTCAGTAGTGACTTTCTATGTGTCCTTCAAGTGCCAATGATACTTACTGGGTGGGGATATTTCAAGTTTTTCTAAGTTTGGGGACTGACATTTACAAAAGTGTTGATCACGTAAACTTCACCTCACTTAAGATCAGGGGCAAGTTTGAGTTACAGTTGTATGTAAATAGTTCTGGGCATGGAACACTGTGCTGGGAAACTGTGCTGCTGCTCACTGCTACCACTATCCCATTTTGAGACAGTTTCTAGAGTCTCGTTCTTTCTTTTCCGTGGTTGCTCTCAAGAGCTTTTTCTGGCCTTTTAAGACCGGATTAGAAAATTGTGCAGTATTTTATAGCAAAAAACACGCAGGTGTGCTCCTCCCCAGAGCTGGCAGAGATTCACTGGCCTTACAGTTGTGTAGTTCCCTTCCTCTAGAGGGAAATACCTGAGCTGGCCCCAAGCTTAGCAAGAGATCGTCCCTTTCTCAGCAAAAAGCCAAGCTGTGGCTCTGCCCACTCTGCTCCCCTCTGCTGGGCACAGAGAGGGAGGAATGCCCTTGCAGCCAGGAGACCCCCTCTGAGCCTGACAGGAGGGCAATGAAAATAGACGCATCCTCACAGCCTAAAGCAGCTCAGAAGCAAACCCCGAGACACGAAACTTCATTAGGTCTAGAATTTAGCACCACTCAGGCTCAAAAGTTAGTTTATAAACAATTAGGATATGCTAAAGCTGTTATAAAGTCAAGACTTACAACAAGTCTGTAAAAAGGAAAAAAGAAAGACATCCCAAACTTCCTAATTCCCCAGTTCCACAAACAAGTACCAGCTACTTGGCTTTCTGAAGACCATGAGATAAATTGCACGTGTACTGAGGAGAGATATGCTTTGGGGCAGCCCTCTAGCCACAAAGCAAGCCTCTTTTTTCTTTAAATAGAATGTCATTATTTTTTTAAATCTGGAGGACAGGTTATCAGCATTCATTACCCTAAGAATGTCAACATGGACAGACCAGGTGGGCTCTGAAAGGCTCTGAATCCACGAGGAGATGGGTCTGGCTGGCTGGTGGCAGTGTGAAAGCAGAGTCCAAGCCTTACATCTAGCTCCTCTGGGCAACTCTCTGAGCAAGCAAAGCATTGGTCTCCTTATGGGTGATTGCCATAAGTCCTTTATCCCATAGCTGTGGTTCCATTCCCTGAGAAAACACAGCAGAGACGAGCTGCTGTCCTTCACCCATCAGCCCTGGGTTGACTGTGGGCCTTGAGACCACACTATCATTAGTTCTGGAAATTACTGGTCTTTTAAAGACATAATAATGCAGCCAGGTTTTCCTTTATACCTTACCAGTTTTGCTAGGAAGTGGTACACAGTAAAGATTCAATCACCCAAAGCTGGGTGAAAAGATACGGGGGAAACACTGTTATGGTGCTTGTGAGTGTTGAGAGGAAATAACAGTGACCAGCTCATTTATTTCCTTTGACCAGGTCATATGGTTGTGGTCAGCAAAACCATTTTATTCAGCACATGGACATGTGGTTACCACAAAACTCCTTTAGCAGGCAGCCCAAAAAAGTAAAGTTAAAAAGGTCTTTTACAACACATTCAAAAAACTAGCAGAAAACGATGCGGCAAGCTCAGTCCATAGATTCTTGTAGGAAAAATTTGCCCTGTGATAGTCAATTGTTCTACTTTCATGGCCAGGGTCTGCTCACCTGGACAAGGGTTTCCAGGGCTGGAAAAAACACTATGATGCCTGCCTGCCTTGGCCTCAGACCACAAAAAAATAGATCCCTGTACTCTTGTTCTGCCTTTCATCCTAAATAAAATCCCCTAAGATGGGAGAAGAATGCAAGGGGAGCAGCTTTCTTATTGCTTCTGCATCTGGCTGCAAAGCTGGTAAGCGATAAATGGCAAAAAACTGGAAATGTGCAATGGACAAAATGTATCCCAGTCTTTGCAGATCTGGTGATATCACCTCCAATTTAAAGGGATGTTTTAAACAGATGATTCAATCAGCAAGCAGAGAAAGTTGCAGAAATTAAAGGCAGTTTAATGGTGAAACATTTCCATTTTTGAGGCACTACATTGAATTATGCAGCAGTGCATCAAACTAACTTTCAAGTCAAAGTGACCTTTGGTCAAAGTATATTGAAATAATCTTACTTTATAAAATATTGGTTAGGGGAAAACCCCTCAGCACCTGGCATACATAGATTTTGCCATTTCAGAAACTTGTCTTACTAAATGAAAAAACACAGCCTTGTAGGCGTTCATTAGCAGCAGAAGTAGCATGGGGATCCATACATACAGTTAGCATGATCAAACTGAAGTGTTAAATTACCTAAGCAAGAACTGCAGTGGTAGATTTCTCTTAGAAAAAAAAGGATGGTCAAGTAGACATAGGCAGTAAGATTACCTTTAAAATGTTTTACTGTAGACCTAAAATAGCTACCCAGCTTTGAAAAAAAAAAAAGAGAGAGAGAGGAGGGGAGGGGGGAAAGAGAGAGAACATAATTTCCAAACCCTTAGCTTATTTTTAATTTATAGTCCTTGGAAAAAAAATAAGTGGATAGCCCAATCATTTATATGCCTGGGCAAAAGCAATACATCTATATAAAAGTACAGTGATATATTTCTGTTGCTAGTTTAATGTGCTGCTCTGTGCCCTGTGTGTTCTGATTCATTGGAGAGCAGCAATCATGTCGACAGGAGCTGTTCTTCAGTTCCCATCAGCGACAACTAAAGGCCAATTCAAGGTTGTGGTGGGGTCATGAATCTAACATAGTCACTGATAGAACAATTTTCCTTCTGCATGACACTGTCGGTGGGACACAGAGGGAATATACAGCAAGGACTGCTGCAGGTATGTCTTGTTTCCTCATCCTTCCTCCCCTCTCCCCACCCCCTCCTCTTTTTTTGGTTTTAATTTTTGGCGATGATGTGTGCTGTTAACAAGCAGCCTCTGGGGAATACAGAATCAGCACCACGGAAAATAAGGAAAGGAAACTTCTAAGCCTTTAGGAACCAACACACTCCTGGCCTCTGTGCAGGGCAACTCAGCAACGTCAGCTCAGTGTGAAAGCTGGATCCACCCCGAGACAACACGGGCTGCATGTCCAAAGACATGTACAGCCTTACAACAAAGAGAGGTGCTGGACCAAACTCCACAGTGTTTTCACCTCTGGTCCACCACCCTTTGATTTAAATAAAGAGGCATTTTTATGCAGCTGTAACTGCACCTGAGTTGCTATCCCCCTGTGGTATGAAAATAAGACCTGAATTTTGCCTGAAAATATTATTTTCCTGCATTGATCACCTACATTGTAGGTGATCCTTCCAGTGAAATAGGCACGAGCTTTGCCCAAGTTGAAAACAAAAAGCCAACTCCTGCTATTATTTCTTCTGTGTATGTCGCTGAGAGAGCTGATCTTGAAGCTGTTGAGTGTTATATCATTCTCATGCCATTACCTGTCACCACAGGGCTGCTCCGGTCCCGAGGCACTGGTCTAAAACAACCATCCAGGACAAGGTGTATGGTTATACCTGATGCTCTGTATTTTCCGTATCTCGAAAGCAAAAATCCCAGCTCATACATGCAGTGGATAGGGATAGGTCCAAGCTTTTCTTACCATCTAATTTGCCTCCCCTGTGTATCAGACTTATTCACACCTGGAGCAAGGCCACACTGCACAGGTCTCTGAAAAGGCTGCAAGTGAGCTTGATCTCAGTGGGGCTCAAGTTCCTCCTTGAATGGGCTGAACACAGAACAGCTGGAAGGATGACAACCTCTCCTTGTGGATGCTGCTCCACAAGGACATGGGTGCCTGGGCCTTCCCCTTCTGATGCAAATGCACTAGGCAGAGATGGGAGAGGGAACTGCGGCCCTACAAGGATGCAGGGGGAGCCCCGAGAGGAGATCTGCTCTCTTGAGGGATCTCCCCAGCTTTCTAGGAGATTTCCGTCAAAAATTAGGGCATCCCCTCCTTGTTTCAAGCAGCTTCCAAGCCAGATGAGACCCAATCTGCCATTTCCCTTTGATGTCCAAGACAAATTTGATGATAATTTATATGGAAACACCAACAGGACCCATTTTAGGTCCTAAACAGGAGGAGAGGACCTACGTTTTTCTCTACTGCTATGGCCTTTAAGACTTGCCAGAGCATTGGCATTTCCTGACTCAGCATTAGGAAACTTAAACACACCTTGGCTTGCATACTGGTGTCAAGGTCCCTGCACAAGGACTGAGGGTGAGTTGTGTGGTGGAGCCAGCACAGCCTCAAGCCCTCTGAGCTCTCGGTACATCAAGCAGTGTTGTAGGTGGTGTTCCAGTGGCCCTCCCCAGAGCCAGCACGTGGGCTCACAGCCCTGTCCCTCGCACAATTAGTGGGGGCTGTGATGCAGGGCCTGGCCCTGAGCACTCTTAAATCCATATTCAGAGGTGTGTGAGGAGGTCACCTGCTCTTCTGTCGTGCCTGAGGTCATGGGCATCTCCAGTGCACCTGCTCACACACAGAGGCATTGAAACACAGACCATGGAAGAGATAAATTGCCCCCTTTCCAGTGTCAATGAGTCTTCAACAACACACAGAGCAGCTTTGGCTGGGTTTATCTTGACTTGTGAAGCTTCAGAGAACCTTCTCAGTCCCAGACATGCTCCTTCTCAGGCAGAGGCGTGATGGCAAAGCAAAGCCTGAAGAGTGGCAGTGGGTCTGTCTGTATGCTGGGGTAAAAGATAAGGCTTCAGGGCCCAGCGTTGTGCCACGGCTGCCATCTGCAAATACCAAAATCACAGCATTTCTGAGAAACACTGCAACCAAATTAACAAAACACTGAAATCTAAAGTTAACAAGACACTCAGATATATAAAAATATAGCTGTAATTTACGACTCTATTTAATTAAATTTTATTCCTGCACTTGCAATTGAAGATATTTATATATAGTGTTAAATAAAAAGGGGGGGGGAATGGGGATTTGTATTTATGAATAGTAAGGAAGGGCTGGAAATAGAAAGAAGAGGGTTTGTGCAGCATTCCTGCTGACATGCAGGCTTCCCCAGGAGCATCCCTCCAAGGCTGTTAGCTCTCACTCACTAACTCTCAGGCCCTGCAGCTGTACACAGCTGTGTCTAAGTAGCCAGTGTTTTTTACTCTTGTTTATAGTTTGGTAGTTGCTCCTAATCAAACTCACTGCAGATAGATCCCAGCGTCTTCAGAAGATCTTCAGAAGCGGAAGCACGTGTCATCATCCTCTTCCATATGTGCATGTGTATGTCCCACCACAGGTGGAGTAAATGAAGAGTATAAAACCTCCCAAACCCCAGTCTTTAGCTCTTCTTTGGGCAGAATGTTTTACCATATTGATTTCATTTGCATTAAAAATGCTTCTCTGGAAATGAAAGACTTGCATCTGTCTCATTATTTTAGATCTGAGCCGGCAACTGAGTTAATATTAAAATGACATATACACACAAATCACATTTCCTATGTTACAAATAACAGGAGCAAAGCGAATATACCAACATTAATAATTTACCTTTTGAGCTTCGCCCCTCTTTATTTTTCTGAAACTTCCACAAGCAGATTGCCATTTCCTCCAATTTATTCATTATTCAAATTCAGTCAACAGTTTAAAAGAACATGTTTACCTAACAGATAGCTTGCATTTTGCTTCCATTTTCACTGCTCGGTATTTGTAACAAAGTGTGAGTCAGAATCGTGTAATTAAATCACATAATATAATTCCTTTTCCTCAGCTAAATCAAAATGTAATACTTCTGGGGAAAAAGTACTGCCAATGTGTCTATAAAAATCAAATTTCTACAAATAGCTTTGTCTATGTCTGAATTTCATCTACATTCATTCTGACTAACAACTCAGCCTATTGGATGTTTAGCAAATAATCATTAAAACAGGCAGAGCAGCTTTATTTCCTTCCTTCTCTGTAACAAATGAAGGAAAATACATTTGCTTTCCTTTAGCCATCTTTAGCTGCTTCTGCCACCCAGTCATTCCTTTCCCTCTGGTTCTGCAGGTGCCATTAACAACAACAAAAAAGGCTACTGACAGCAGCTGCCTTTTAGTTGCCTTTTATTCACTTTCGAGCAGTAGCCTTTGGGGTTTTGCAGATCCATGGTGAAAGTGAAAACCAATAGTAAACTAAAGAAACATCAGGAGCAGAACAATAAATCTTTCACACTTCCTCTCAATTCTTGCTTAGCTTTCATTTTTCTGACCCAAGAAAAACAAGTTTTTTCCTCCTGTTTTAGTTCTTTTTTGCTAATTTCAAATCATATTCCTCGTTTATTTGAGGGTTAACCAGACATGAAACCTGCACACAGAAGCTTAAAAAAGCACCAAGCAGACCTTTGCCATTTCTCCCTATCTGATTTTTAGCTAAGCATTCACGTGCTCCTTGCACTCAGAAGTCTCTGCTGTCTTGTGCTAGGATGCAATTACTTCCCACGGCCACTGGAAATGCAGCATCCCACCAGCCCCAGGTCCCCATGCCAGGTTGCTCAGAACCCCATGCAGCCTGGTCTTGAACACTTGCAGGGATGGGACATCCATAAGCTTTCACCACCCTCACAGTAAAAGAAATCATAATGCTTGTGTATGATTCAAACATGTGAGACAATTCCATGGAGGATTTCTGCCAACCCAGGCTCTGATGCTGTTGAATGGATGTAAAATTTTAACACCAGTTTGCTTGTATACAGCTCTTAGAAAGGAGCAAAGGCTTTTCCAAAGAAAAACGGAGTTGCAGAGGATCTCTTCTTCTAAATCCATTCTGACTTCCAAATGGCAGCACTCTCTCTGCATTTTTGGAGGAGACAGAATAGATTTAGAAAGTGGCTGCCTATCGATTTATTGTCTTTATGCTGGACATAGGTTTTTATTAAAGAAAGCAGATACTCAATAGTGTTAACTAGTAATGGGAATTGACTTTTCACTAATTGCACAGAACCTGGCATTACTACACTTTAATAGAAAATAGGCTTGTGCACTCCAGATCAATCCAAAAGTTTTTTCCGAGTACGCTACAGACAAAGGACTCCAACAACAACACAGCTAAATAAGACATTGTATTTATTTACTTATTATTCCTCCAGTTATTGAGATAGGGAAATACCTCCAGGGAATGAAGGAAATGCTTTAGCTCAGCTGCTTTTCCACTTTCTGTTTGCTCCATAGGGCTCAGTATTTCCTGGTCTGCTGCTCTGCCCCACTTGCCTAGTTTGTAAACAGAGGAGCATTTTTGTCTGCCTCAGATACAGCGGGATGCAGGCAAAATAAAGGTTTTGGAAGCAGGACTGACATGAGAAATAAAACAATTTATCACTTAAACAATATAAAGATCTTATGATTACTATAATTATTATCATCATCATTACTATTATTATTATTGTTGTTGCTATTATTGTAATTACTATTACTATATTTGTTTAAAATGTTAATGTTATGAAACGAATTCTTGATCTGTTCAGTTTCACCGTCTGGCTTCTCATCAGGAGAGCACGAGGGGATTAACAGCACCAGGGGCTAAACCCCCTCCGTGCTACCTCGGGTGTGTAGCTCCGTGGGGCTCAGCTGGCTCCCGAGACAACATCATGAGAGCCCTTCTCTGGGGCCTGGCAGGGGAAAGCCAGTGGGAGCAGTCAAAAACACCGCATTTGCACCCAAGTGGTTTGGAACATTTACGGAAATAAGGATTTCTCCCATGATGCAGTTAACTGGTAGTTTGAATCGCTTGTCAGCCACCTCCAGAAAAAAGATGAAGACAAAACAGGATCAAGACTCAGTCCCTATCCCACCGAAACCCTTGCAGGAAATGAGACCATTTGCTCTCATAGCAGTGGTTCCAAGTGGAGCAAATTGGAGTCCCAACCCTTTTTAGGCGCTATTACCAGTCCAATAAAGCAGCTAATAATAAAGGATTGCTGCTTTATTTCCTGCACTTAAATAAAACAGATTGGCAAAACTTTACTAATCATTTCCGACAGTGAAGCATTTTATCAGCAGATAGGCTTCTGAAGGAAGGCATGATTTTCCAGCAGTTTTGGACTTTTGAAGAGTGGGAGTACATGACTTTATCTGCAAAAAGTTTGAAGCACCCTCACCTTTGTAACCACACCTCCCATAGTTATCACCTACTTTTAGATCCTCTTTAGCTTTCTCTGAGCCCAGCTGAAGGAAAAAGCCCCATTCCCCAGGGTACTGGCAGTGACACAGGGGCAATGCTAATTAATGATTTGTGCTAGTTAGTAACGTATGCTCGTGTCACAGGAAAGTAATTTTTAGTTCTGCGTTCCGTGTGGGTGGGCACAGCCGGCACAACTTGAGTGCTCCCATAGCTGGATTCCCGAGGTGAGCCGGGGTACAGCATCGCTGTGCTGCTCCCCAGGAGGGGAAAGCAGCTCTGGAAAAGGAACCCTGCACTTTTGAAAACTTCCAGCTTGCCTCAACACTCCTAATAGGAGACAGCCTAAATGCAGAGAGAAAGCCCCTCCATGGGGGAGGGGATAACCCCAGCTCCCTCTCTGAGCTGGTCTCGATGGCTCCATCTCTGCCATGACTGGCTCCAGGAGGATGCAGGAAGGTGGGAGGTGGCTCTGGCAGTGTTTCAGGCTGAGGGCCTTTGCCATTTGAGAGGACAGGGAATGTATTCCTGCAGGCAGCTGCAGGGCCCCTCAGGATGCAGTATACATGTATTTGTTCCATCCAGTTTTGGCCTGGGACACGAGGTTGAAAACCCAGAGCCACCAGCACCAGGCTGGGCGCCTGGAGCCGCCTATGGCACCAGGAGGTCACCGCACCTGCTGAGCCTCCACCCAGGGACTGCTGGCTTTGCTCTGCAGCCCAGCCAGCCCAGCCCAGCCCAGCCCATCCCTCCTGCAGGGAACAGCATCCCCCGGCCCTGGGCACGGCTCCCCCAGAGGGCTGTGATAAGGTACTCAGGGAGCAAAGCGTGGAGAACGCCGGAGTTACCTTCTTGCTTCTTTATCTTGTTGCTGATTGTTTATCAAAGCAATGAGAACTCAAACTAAGGAAGTCTTAGGAGTTTACCATGATTACTATTTAAAAGTGTGTTGTGGTGCTGCTTATAAAAACTACTAATATATTATTAATTGATATCCTATCTTGGAGTGAATTTATACCACTATTAATCAGTGATAAAGCCACTTCTATCTGTCCCCTTTCCTAAAAGGGGTTTATACTTGAAGAGCCACTCTACTTGTAGTGCCAGACATGTTGCTTCTGGATACCTGCAGATGTGCAGAGCAACTTGCCCCACAGGAATGTTTTATTTAGTCAGTCAGCCCTTCGAAGTGAAAGGGTAACCATTTCTGATCATAACCTTGGCTTTGCACTTCTAGTAATTATCCCTTAATTGCATTACCCTATTTGAAATAGAGTTGTAATTGGAAAAAAACAATTTGATGTTCCCTGATGCATACTCTGACATGCGTTATTTGCTTTTTATTCAAATATAAATGTTGTCTATAATTCTAGCAAAGAAAGGAGAAAAATAAAACAAAATGAAATGCCAGTAGCAATTTTGGACATGTGAGAAGCATCAGAAAGTAGTGCTGGATAGGAAAAATACTACTGTGAAATTAGTGGTGTCAGTGGAAAGAAGAGATGTGAAAGGGGAAAGGGGCCAGCTCTGCTCCTGCAGAAGCTGTCTCTGTCGCACGTGCTGGTACCTAAATGCTGAGCTGGGTACCAACTGTAACTGAGTGGTGGGTGATTCAAAATTACATTGAAGCAGAAGAGGCAGAAGCACCATTTCCAGCCTTCCAGCTAACTACTGAATAATTACTAAGGCCAATACAAGTCAATGGAGTGCAGCTCCCTTTTCCTCATACCCTACGGGACAGAACACACAGGGAGAAAATTGGTTTTACTTCTTTCTGCTTGGGCAGATTCAAACAAATCCAGATAAGTGGCAACTTATACCAGTGCCACTCGCACCTGGTATTTCTGAGAGGGCAGCTCCAACTAGTTTGGCTGGATCAACTGCACGTACAGTCGTACAAGAACATGTGCGCACACACACACATTACTGAGATGCGAATCAGCCTTGGACCATGTGGAGTACTATGCAGATAAACATTAAATAAGTTACAGGCACAATGTCAGTGAGTTAGGTCCTGCCACTCTGGAGCAAAAATAGTACTCCAGACTAAGGAGTCAGGATGTGCTCAGGGGGTAGATGAGGAAACCCTGTTAGCCCAGTTTGGGTCAGAGGTGCCTGGTTGGGATGGAGTGTGCACGTACAGCTGGGTGTTGCAGCCCACTCCCACCAGAGAAGAAATTGCAGACATTTTCTGCAGCAACTCCTATGACAGATGTCCTCTGACAGCAGCCCTGCATCTTCATCTGCTCCAAACCAGAGCCAGCCCAATCTTTCCTTCAAAAAGTCAGCAGTTCACAGACAAGAAATTAACACAGGGGAATCATAAAGCAGAGGCAGTTGGCACAGACTAGGCTGGATAAATTTGGTCTTTCTGGGATTTTTGATAAAAGCAAAATCAAACCTTCAAACCCAATAGGAAGAAAACCTCTTGTGAAAAATAAAATTCTGTTTTTGTCTAGAGATACAACCAACTTTCATTAGCATAAGTTACTGTGCTTTCTACCCAGTTAGTTTATACTGAGCACATCCAACAGAAAGCACAAGAAAAGTCATCTGTTCTGCTTCTGCATGTCTGACTGCCCTGTCCCCATCTCCAAACCTCATTCTGAATTCCAAAGGGAAAGATAAGTATTGGAGTTCAGATCCAGGCATTTGGCACATAACATTTCATAGGGACTTCAGGCTTCTCTGGATCTTTAGGGAACAATCCTGTAAAGGTTATCCGGCATTTTATTTTGGGAATCCCACAACAGAAGGAGATTTTATTTTAGGTGTACACTGTACACTCTGTAGCTGCCTACCACAGTGGCTTCTTAGGATCATAAGATCTTGGGCACAATCCCTCCTCCTGTTTCACACATTACCAGCAAGGGTGAATGGTGTCTCTGTCCAAACAGTCCTGTCAGTCTCCTGACACATTCCACCTGGGCAGAACGAACCTCTCTCTTGGCTCGCTCACTCCCCTAAGCAATTTCACTCAAGCCACCAGGACTGTTAGTAGGAGCTCACTACTGAGAATGGAAGTTGCTCAGTGTTGCTGAGATTTGGGGCTCCCTCAGTGCTGATGTGAGGAGCCTGAGCAATTTAAGGAGCCTGCTGGAGGTTAGGCATCCTACACAAGTGTATTTAACAGAGAAGTATCTCTGATTTTTCTCTTTTCTTAGAGATTGAACTGAAACTCTCAGGAAGCAGCACAAAGATAAATGAAAACTAAGCCAAAATATAATCACTCTAATTATAATGACTACTAAAAAGAGATGGTTGTCAAGAGAAGATTTTCAGGAGCATTGAAGTCACCTGTCAAGATCCAGCCCATCTGATTGAAAACTGACAAGCAAGTCAGCTGAGAAAGCACTGCCATGTTATAAAACAGAAGGAAAGGAGCAGCTTGGAGGCTTGATGGTGGGGTTTGTGGTTGTTTGTGGGTTTTGGGGGGGGGTGTGTTTGTGTGCTACAAACTTGAAATAGCCAACGGATGAAGTGAGAAGAAAACTCATTCTCACCTGGATTATAAAGTACTCTAATGCAGGATTAACTATAAAAAGAAATACTGAGTTAAGAAGACTTACGTTGCTGAAATTTGGTAAAATCTTATTTTCTACCTTTAAGCAAAGTAGTTATGTTAAAGGGTTTCTCAGATGACTTGTGAGGCCTTAAAAGCTGTGAATGAAGTAGGATCTTTGAACTCCCAGTGATTTCCCTTTGAGAATTTAAGTTCTGATGGTCCTGGTAAGCAGCTTACCCAGGTTGCATAGCTGGTCCTTGCTGTGCATATATATTTTTTTATATATAGATATTCTTTTTAATATGTTAACTAATGTTGTTTACTTCATGGTACTAATTCAGCAGCTAGAACAATCAATTTAAAAGTAGGTCGAGCTATCAGTTAAAATGCAAGAACAAATGGAAGAATAACAAGGAGAAAATCAGAAGATGATAGAAGAGGATTGCTTTTACTCCTGGTTGCAGGCAGGAGCTCTGCATGGAGCCAGTCTCGGGAGGTTGTAGTAGGTAATGCTGACATCTGTGGGTGAGGTGGAGAACTGAGCTTATGGCACAAGTGGTTGATACTGTCCTAACTGGAGCTTAGAGAGGCAAGTCTCTTAGTGTGTGAGCCAGATTTAATCTGCTGCTGAGTACATGCGAAGGGCTACCGAAGGAAGCGGAGGGAAAAAGAGAAGAATTAGGGCAATTTTCTCACCACTTAGTCATGGTAGGAGAACCAGGGAAACTCCCCGTCTCCAGCTGTCTCTTGTCTTTTCCCTACCCCAGAGCAACACCTTAGGCTAGGCTGCTTCTGGCTCCTATTGCAGCTACTCTGGTAAAACGCTGTCTGAGTACTTCCCTGTTTGTCTGGGACAGAGGACACGTGTGGCTCTGTGCCACTGGCTGAAGCACCACTGTGGATGTCAGAAAGTTTCCCATTTTGCTAATGAGTGCAGGGCCCTGCTGTGAGCGGCTTCTTGGCTACCCAATACTGCATTTCTAAGGCAATGTTCAGGCAGGAGCTCTAAGCCAAGGTTTCACAGTGAAACGTTATATGTAAATGTGTCTATAAAAATGTGTTGCTCTGCTCTTAAAGAACTAGCAATCATAGAGGTATTTGGGGATTGGGTGTGAAGCTCTTATAAAGCCCAAAAAGAAAATCAATTTTTCTTAAGTGTGATCTTGTACCCGAGTCTGCTATATTGCAACCTCATGGATGTGGGTAACACTTCTCTTGTCCTGTGCTCGATTTCTGAATGTGTCAATGAATCCCTCTCTGAGGAATCTCCCAGTTCTGAGGACCCATCTCTTGGAGGTGCACCATGGAACGCATGGACAGGTTTGCAGTAAGCTGATGCCCTCTGCTGGGTATGAGGGACTTGAAACATGTAAATTCCCTATTTCAGAGCAGGATAATGACAAAACTCCTTCAAAGAGTGAACTGAACAGTTTAATGGCAAGTGTTCACACCTCCCTACAATATTTTTTAATACATGTTGGAGGACAGCTGATGATTTGAAATCTAATTGCAGTGAATGAATAACAGAGTAGTTCTAGTTATGGCTTCCACACTGGTGAATTTTAGATGCAACTTGTAATTAACAGTCTTTGAATATAATAATTCCAATAAACTGTTCCTCTACTATCAGTTGGATTTAAACCGTGCCTAATTTGAAGCTGGACAGAAGTGTCTGATGGGGCCTTTACATAAGTTGCATTAGTGTGGTATTGACTGAGTAGAGGCCAGTATAAAGGTGAACAAAGCTTTCAGAATGTTTGCTGAAGGGTTAAAGGGGAAAAAGACCTGGATCATGAGGGTCAAGCTACTGAATGTCAGCACATCCTATATTCCACTGAGAGATCAGTTGAAAAATGCTGAAACTGCATTTATTGAGACACAAGTACAACAAAAAAGAAGTAATGCTAATTCTAGGGGAAAACAAAACTGGAAATTGAATGTTTGTGTTTTGTCATGAGACTGAGAACTCTAAGGCCTTGATGCTGACTGCAGCTAGCTGTAGCTGTTTCTGTCCCACACCAAGTGACAGATGTCCACCCAAACACATCACCCCTCTGGAGCTCTGGCACTACGGGATTTCAGTGAGAGTGTTTGTGCAGCTGTCTATTGGTCCATTCTGGCTGATGTGAGCAATGCCTAGGAGAAAAGGCTAAAAGGAACATTAAAACAGATCTAAAGTAAGTAAAAATTAGTCATCTTTACTATTTTCTTCTTTTCCCTTAGAAGCTTTAATTCTGACTTCCAGTTTTATAAAATTACAATTTTTGTGCAGGTCTGTCCACTTCCAGCTCTTCCCGATGTCTTGAATGGTAAGAGATTTAAAAGTCAGAAGTTGTCTTATGCTAGCTACTGAAGTAATGAATTTAATTGATTAATAAAAAGCCAAATTCATGCTGCATCTAAGGATAAGGCTATAACATACTCCCAAAGATAAATGTCTTTTTATAGCATAATGCCGAAAATGTTAATGTAAACCCTCTCTGAGTTAATGACCTGACTGTACTATACTCTTATTTGAGTATTTAACAAAAATAATCCCAAGGGCTATTTAATTGGGTTTAAACTTTCAGCTCCACAAAGGGGCACATCCTGTCTCGGGTACGACCACAGGAAGAACCCTCACTGACTTCAGAAGATGTTAAATTTGACCATGTTCTAAACTTGAAGTTTGCTCCCTGTGAGAAAGTAGAGTGTTAAGGACTGGCTTGGTTTCTTACAAGACCACAATTCTGGAGCTTCTGTTCAATAAACTCAAATTGATTCATGGGATATGTATTCTTCATAAACCAGAGTCTTATTGTCATTGATTTTTGTCTCTTGAATATGTACTTTGCCAGGGCAGTAATTTTTGCAATTCATACCAAAAGGGAAGTTTTAATACTGCCACTGAGGTACACCTGCAGTTGGCTTCACTGCATGCAGAGCTTGAAGTGGTTATGAGACCTGGTACGCGAATTTTGGATTTTATGGAAAGTAGTTGTTTCCTTTGGCTCTATTAAAATAATGTCCTGTTTAATAGGCTTAGCTGTGAGGAACTCTGGTAGATGGGGAAGTACATGTGCTGCTGGGAGTCACACACACTCATTTTAGATGATGACAAAATAGCTTGTGTGGTGTCTATAAATACAGAAAAAAGTTAAGAGAAATTCATGCTGTAAGCATTTTAAATCTGGCCAGATAAACTTTGGTAAAGTTTGACTTGTAACAATATCTTTTAAGAGGAAAATGGTTGTTGGGCCTGTGGAACTGTATAAAAACATACTATTGAACTCAGTAACACACTACAGCCTAGGCATGTTAAGAAAAGCAGCTAAATGGAAATATCCTAAATATGTTAGGAGGACATGTGAACAGCCAACACCAAAAGGTCATTTTTTTAACAGAAAAAACCCCAAACCTTAAGTGTCCTTAAAGACACTACCCACTACTTGATGGAGCTTTTTAGTCAAACAGCAGTCCTGTGCATTCTGTTAGGAAATGAGTGTTTTATTTGGGAAAGCAATCACCTGCTAGTGCATCTGTAAAATGAGACGCTGAATGTACTAACTTTGCAGAGATTTAATGGAGAGGGAGAAATACAGTTCTAATAATGGGATGCTCTAGGCAACTTAAGTTACTGGTAGTTACTGAATCCAAAATCTGGCTGTGGCCCTGAAAAGGTAAGTTACACTCATCACACATGTGGAAGCCTGTTAAGGTTATTAACAACGGGTACTGCCGACTCTGGCCTAATTAAAAAAAATAATAAATGCATGTAAGTAACATGACTCAACCAGCTTTTCCTCTCTCACTCTCCTGGAAGTCACCTGTTTATATTTTCACCTAATTCAAAAGAGTGCTTAAGAGATGAAAACAGATCCAAACATGGATCCAGTGCACAAGATTCACTGCTGTGTCAGACGCCACTGGTACAGAAGGGAAGGAAGCCGTGGCTGTTCCTCAGCTGTGGTGCTGCTGCCTGGAAAACTGCAAAGACTCTGGCTCTGCCTAAGACTCACACTGTGGTTCTTGTGATAAATGTGGCTGGAACCCCAGGCCAATGAGAGACACCCACTGGAAGAACAGCCAATGCTCTGACCAAAAGAAAAAAAGAGTCTGATTATTTTTGTAACAGATTTAATAAAAAAGTAGTATCTCAGTGCTTATACTCCAGTAGGACCAGCAGATGTCAGCACAACTCAAAGCATAACTTTGGATTTTGGCAATGCAACGTTCATAACACTTAACAGAACAGAAAAAAATCTGCTGAACAAATAGCAAGATTATACAACTTTACCAAGTAAGTCTGCAAGAAGTTAACAGTATTATTGAAAAAATGTGACCCAACAAACATGTGCACCTTCCAAGTCATCAAAGAATAGGAAATTTATACAAAACACAACAAAAATACAAAGAATAAAAATGTTACTAAGATTTCATTTATAAAATCTTTTCATGTTGTATTCTAAAAGTTTATTATGAGGACAAACAATGGACAATCAAAGATACTTTGAATTCAACTGGGTTTTTTTGGTAACAGTCTAGATAACCTTGGTTTGGAAACAGACACAAATTACTTTCAGCTGCATATAAACCTTTAAAATCAGTAAAAAGAGAAAAAATTGGGGAGAGGGCTGTTGAATAACTGGTTCAGTCCAATTACAGACTGATAACAGAGCAAAATTATTTTAATTTTGTTCTACAGAAACCAACAAAGTAATCAATTATACTTCAACACAATGCCTTGACAGTTTAATTTCAGTATTTTAAGAGTGAGGCCTAAATTCGTAAAAATAATCCAATCTCAAATCCCAGTAACTGGGATGTGATCTGAACACTTAAACGCTTTTGACTCTTTTTTGAGTGAACGGGACTGGATTTATCAGATGTAGCTTCAATACTCTATAGCAGATACAGCATTCATTATTAATACTAGAGAGAGCTTTATTAATACTGCATGTAAATTCATTGAGAACTTTCACAGTGTTTCACATAGAACAGATTAAAACCCATGAGATCCTGAAGTAGAGAAGGAGAAATGAGGGATACATGGAGATGGCACATTCTGTAAAACAATGTATGAAAGAACAGTGAGTGGCTCAGGATAGATCACATTAGAATTTAGCACCTTGTACTTGAATACAGTTGAAGACTGTTCAGTGAGATCTGACCTGGATGACTAAGAAGCCTGAGCACAATGCAGACTCAAGTGTGAAAAGACAGCAGTATGGTTATGTCCACAATCACACTGAAAATGACTGTGAAAGTGAGCCACATTCGTCACGTGGATCGTGACAAATTCCAACGGCTACCATTAAATTACTAAATGATGAATGGGCGGTGTTTAAGCAAAGCATAGAGCATAGAGTCAGGATTAAACAATGCACATATACACTACCCAACATGCTTATTTCTAATGATCTCTCCTCCCTCTATCTCGATTTGCTCGTAGAGCCACTTGCGGTCACAGCGACATTCCGTGCCGCACTTGTTGGAGCCGCACTTGGGGCAGGCGTAGAAACAGCCCAGGCAATCTTCATCCAGGCAGTCGCACAGGTCCATCCCGCTGTAGAGCAGCAGCCCCTGGCTATCGTACACTTTACTCTTGGCTGGTATAACCTGCCTGCACAATGAAAACCAAGTTATTTTCCACATTAAAATCCACTTATTTTGATGCCGAGTTGCTAATGTTTGCGGAGGGAAGTTTGCTTTCTTCAGGTGTTCACTTTAACACTGTTAATTTCAAAGATACACATACCTTACTGTATTTGACAACATTTTTCAGTCCTAATTGCATCTCCACTCTGTGCCCAAACTAAGTAGAAGAAACAGAGGGAGAGGAAAGGATGTGCAGTTGGTGAGCAGCACATCTAGTGTCTGTTTCTGTCTGCTACAGTTATGCTTAGGTGGAGAGCAGGCGCAATGTATTAATGTGATATTTCTCGCGTATTTCGACAAATAGAAAATGTCATATTTTTTTTTTAATCAGTCACATTAGAAGGTTGTAACTTATCTAGTATTGTCCAGCTTGAACATTAACTTTGTTTTTCAAAAGGAAGGTAAGGTCCTAACTTGCACACTTTTGTTTACCAAGTGTAACTACGGAGTTTACAGAAAGATGACAACTCCAATATTTTAAGTGTAGCCTACTTGATCTTACTATATTCAAATTTAGCTTATTATCAAAATTTTAGCTTATGCATGTATTAATAGCTACATCTATGGTTTGTATAGTATTATTGTGCTTCATAAACAGCTTCTTGTGTTTGCCTGATATATGGACTGTAAGCTAACATTTTATCTTCTCTTTTATTTATCTCAGGAATGAGAGTGGTCTTCAACATCCCTCAAACCAAGAACCCAATCCATACACACACAAACATCAATATAGATAATGTTATAGGCTGACCATCATGGAGATTTTATTTTCAAATGAAAGGTAATGTAAATACAACTAACAAATTACCTGTCTGAATTAAACACTGAGATTTTTGTTTGCAGCCTTCTTTTTTCCCTTTTACTGGTCTCCGGAGTGAATTCAGTCTGTCGTCCTGGATTAGCAAACTGGAGAGACTTTAAAGCCTTAGCTGTACGCCCCTGAAGAAAGAGAAGATGTCACTTAATTATTAATACAAATCTTAATTCTTAAGAACATATTCAGTCAAGGATATTCTAATAACCTAGATGAATTCTTGACCTATGATTCTATGATTTCCCAGGAGAAACAACTTAAGCCTTAAAATCTTTATGCTAGAGAACCGTACCTGCCTCTGAACCCAGCAACACAAGCTTTATGGCAGCAGTTTTAATCAATGCTTTCAAATGACCCTCCTGTCAGCCTCCTAATCATACTGACATGTCACTGAAAAATACAGCTGGGGAACAGCTCTTAGACTGCAACTCCTCTTTGCTCAGGGTGCACACGGACGAGCTCTTGCTGTTTTGGTTGCCCACACTACAGATTCCCTGTGCACAGCCTGAACAATGCACCCAGCAAGGTACCAGCCGTATTCCAAGCTCAGCCCTTGGAGAACTATCCTCCCACACCAGTTCATCACTGACCCTGCCCAAATGCCATGGCCTTCACAGCCCAGACACCACAACAAGAGTACACTTAATTCACCTCAGTGCAGGTTCATTTCGTAATGAACTGCAAGAGAAGATTCCTTTTTTCACTTTTCTTTTTTTAACTGAAGAGACATCTTTAGAAGCAACTTTTGCAGTATTCAGTTTCAAGCACAGGAGTTTGTTGTTTGCAAGGCTTGAATAACAGCTGAAAATACCAACAGCAGTCTGGTATTTACATTATGAGTTGTAAACCCTAGTAGACACAACTTTTCAAAACTTAAAGGCCATATTATTTAATTAGAGAACAAAATTTTTAAGGTCCTCCAAATAAAGGTTTAATTACAGAAAACTCCTGCACATTTAAAAGACTACATCCTTTCTTATTTCTAGGAGATAAAAATTTAATTTCTTTATGTAGTAGTTACATGACCTCTGAAAGCTTGCAGAGTGTAGAAGGGATTGCAAAAACTGATCCATATACATACATCTGGATCCAGTTTCCTTCTCTGTCGCTCTTCGGGTTCCACATCCACACTTCCATTTATTATCTGCATACATTTGGGACAAAGCTTCCAACCAGGAACAAACTGTCTTCCAAACTTGGCACTTAGAAAAGCTGCATCATCTAAGTCAATTGCTCGCAAGTTTTTCTTTGAGAGTTTTCTGTGTATGTTAAAAGGATCACAACAGGATTTTTGTAAGTCTTCAAATCTTTCAATGTAAATTTTTGCGTGGTGGAAGCAGATTGTGTTGCTCTCTGACAGGGTTATCCCAGTCCTAAGCTGAAGCAGCAGGAGGTCGGATGAAGATATATCTTGTTTAGTCTTGAAGCCAGTGTGACGGGTGTAATAGGTCTTATGGCATTCATTGGTAGCTTGAAGCTGAACTCCAACTGAACAAGGATCCATTTTACTTTATCAGAACAACTTCTTTCATTTATTTTGCCTCAAATGAATTCTTTGAAGCCTTTAGGAGTTTCTCTGAAGATCACCCTAGAGAAAGCATTAAAATCAATCAGATTTGCAGTGGAAACTTTTATCCATAAGCCTGACATACTGGATTTAAGTAATTTTAAAAACATGTAATGAAATTATAGCATTCTAGACCAGATAAAACTAAAAAGATACTAAATTTATTCTGGAATTAAACCATGCATCTTCTATTACTTTCAGAGGCTTTTTTTTTTTTTTCTAAAATAAGTATCTATTCAAAATGTTTAGTAGCATTACTTTCTCAAAAGCAATCTGGGAGCAAGGTACGAGGCAGATGAATTTTTCACACAGCAGCCTGCTCTGGTCATTGGTTTTCCTGGGGACCCCCTCTCTTGGGACAATCCCTGCTAGTCAAGACCAAGACTGCCCACAGAAAGGGACTGCTGATGGCTAAACAATTCACCCATCCTGTTTCCAAGGAGTTTCTGAGGGGGGAAAAAAAGCTGCAGAAGGTAGGCTGCATAGGCTGGCTGATGTCAGTCAGCAATTCCCACCCAGCAGCACTTTCCTGTAGGTTTTTCCCACATATATCAGGTGCAGGTCAACACCTGGATCCATCTGAGCCTTTGCAAGAACCAGTTTGGGCTATGCACAAAGACTGGTGGTTCCAGATGTGTGCAGTTTTGTGGTCACGTGGCCTTTTTGCGCAGCCCTCTATTGGGCAGTTATTATAGAGTTATACACAAATTCAATTACCAAATTAAATTACCAAATGCCAAGTGAGCCACTGCAGACTGGTCTCACACCCTGGCCAACGTTTGCTGCTAGTCCAGTATTGGCCCTCACACATCAGAGCCTGAGCCCATCTTGCGCTATTTCCCACTGCAACAAAAAAACCAAACTTCTACCAAAAGAAAGGAATCACTTGCTCTCAGATCCTCCAAGAACCTTAATTACAATGAGTGTAGCCTAACTGGGATGTTTATGTTCACCTACACCCAGAAAAAAGAAAAAGCAGTGTACTTGGTTGTGTCTGGGATAGAGTTACATTCTTCACAGTAGTTGGTATGGGGCTGTGTTTTGGATTTGTGACCAAAACAGTGTCGATAACTCGCAGATGTTTTAGCAGGGCTTACACAGCATCACAGCCTTTCTGCCTCTCACCCTGCCAGAGCGGGGCTGGGGGTACACAGGCAGCTGGGAAGGGAAGGAGCCAGGACAGCTGACCTGACCCCAAGTGACCTAAAAGATATTCCAGAGCGTATGGCCTCATGCTCGGCAGTAAAGTGGAACTTGGTGGGAAGGGGTCACTGTTCTGAGCACCGGGCAGTTGGTGCTGAGCAATTGTGTTCACTTGCACTGCTTGTTTTTTTTATTGGCTTTTACTTTCTGCTCTCTTCTGGTTTTCTTCTTATTTTTCTTACAACAGTTTTAAAAATGTTTAAAAATCTTTTCATTATTAAGCTGCTTTTATCTCAGCCCACAACTTTCTCACTTTTGTCCTTCTGATCCTGCCCCCCAGTAAGGGGGGGTGAGTGAATGGCTGTGTGGTGCTTAGCTGCCAGCTGCGGTTAAACCACAACACACATTTATCTGTTGTAACCACTGAACGGGGTAATAGGGCCTTCTAATCAATAAAAGTATCTACCAGCTGTCCAGTGCTAAAGAGTCCGGGATTCCACTTTCAATGAAATAAAATCAAATAGCATCATACACAATCTAATGACATGAAATGTATAAGTTTAGCCAATATACAGAAATACGAACACAGCAGTGCAGGATCTTAAAAGAGAATAGTGAGTCAACAGGATTTTTAGAATTAATCTGAAAAGCCACCGGTTGGAGCATTTTTGCAGCAGAAATGCTCTTGACTACAATACTTCAGTTTTTCTGAAGCAGATGTTTATAGCTGAAGCGAATTTCACATTTCCATGTATTAAATTGCATGCGCAGTAATTGAAAGCTCTTGCACAGGACATGATATTTTCTAGTGATTTAACTGATGCAAATATAAATGATCTGCAAGGCTGCACTTGGGCCAGTAAACTTGTCTGAGAGTGTAATTTTACATCTGATTGGAGACACAGCTGAGTATAACTGAACGATCATTTCCAACCAAGTTTTCTCAGCCTATTGTTAGGAATGCTGCAACTTTCACATTTAAATTAAAGCCAGAAAAATAGAGGCACGGAGTCCTGAATGCAGAAGCACTACACGAAATGTTTTAAAGCCCCGAATTGCAGAAAAGAATGCGTCTTTCATTCTGAAAACAACGCAAACTTGGTTCTGTTTTTTTGCAAGTGATACGAAAATACAAACACTTAAGTATTCTAATACTTAACACCGATTTCTCAAGCCAAAACCTAAATCCTGTATTTTTAGGGCTAGACCTAGCCCACTCCTAAGTTGCTAGGCCATGTGAACTCTTCTTCACTAAGATTTATGTAGGCTAAGTTTAACTCCTGAAGTTTTGAGCTTTTTAGATCTGCGCTGAACAATACACACAAGAAGTAAAGGGTAGATGTCAACGAAATTAAAAAAATAATCTTATTTTCAGTGTCTGCTGAGCACTGACTGTGATAAGTTTTACTACACAAAAGTTCCAGTGCCTTTGCCTATTTACACACTTTTACTGCAGTACTGACTTTGAAGGATTTTTTAGTCTTTTTTAAAAGACCACCTAGCAAATGTTACCATCTCAGTGAACCAGCTCTAATGACAAGAAATCTTTTTCTTTTATTAGCTGCACAAAGTTTGTGTTTCAAACCAAGGTAACAGGAACTCTTAATCAAAGTTCATTGCAGGTGAGTTAACATTTTAACAGCAATTTAGGCAATACCAAGTAATTTTACTCAAAGAAATCTGTTACAGGCTCTGCACCAAGCCTGCTTCAAGTACTAACGTGCATTTTTGACTGATTTCTGCTGTGGAAGGTGGGGTTTGTGTGTGTGTTTGAAACACACTAGGTCAATATACAAGTGATGCTCTGAATTTTCGAAATTTGCACGGGGATTCTAAGTCAGAATTCTCGGAAGATGTTCTTATTGAGAAACCAAAGTTGTCTTCTAAGGGGAAAAAAAAAACCAAACCAAGTAGTTATTAGCCTATGAGGTATCTGTTTTGACAGCTGACTATGCTTTGTGATATTCCTTATATTAAACTGCAGAAGAGCAGAACAGGTCTGTCACTCGGTTTGTTCAAATGACAGTACTGCTGACGCAACTTAGGTTACCTCACCCACTTAATTCGCAGGAATTCTTGGTGGAAGCTTCAGCGCGTTTCTTCTCTTCTCCCTTGGGAGGAGCAAACGGCTGCTTTTCCCGTGAATTCTCTTTGGTGGAAAGAGGAAAGCGCTTGAAACCCCAAACCCTACAGTTTGTATGTGCACCTGTGCAATGGTTGATCAGCGCTCACCGTACCAAACGCCACAGCCCGGAGCTCGATGAGGGACAGCACAGCGGAGCCCAGAGCGGAGCCCGCCCGCCGCCCACGGGGCTGCGGGGGCACCAGGGAAGGAGGAAAGTGCCTCACGCGGGCGGCTCTGGCCCAAAACTGTCCCACGGAAAGAAAGGCCCGGCCCTTCCGCTGCGGGACGCGCGCCCTCAGGGCCGCCCCGGTACCTCCCCGCGAGCTCCGTCCCGCCGTGCCGGTACCTCCCCGCGGTGTCTGTCCCGCCGTCCCCGTCCGTGGGCTCTGTCCCGCCGTGCCGGTCCCCGTTCGTGGGCTCTGTCCCGCCGTGCCGGTCCCTGTTCGTGGGCTCCGTCTCGCCGCGCCTCCCTGCGGGCGGCCGCCATCAACGGCCCCTCACCACAGAGCCGCGGGGCGGCGCTTCCGGCCGGCGGACTGCGACAGCGACACCTGGCGGCGTGGAGGTCGCGGCCCCGGCCCGTGGTGTCCGCAGGGACCCGGTGCTTCCCGGCGCTTCCCGGCACGGGCGGCGGGGCCGGGGCCAAGGCTGAGCGAACGGCCTCGGCGGCGGCCGGTGAACGAAGGGTTGCGGCCCGTGCAGGCTCCGCCGGGCTGCAGTGCGGCGGCGGGGCGGCAGAGGGAGTGCGGCACTGACCGGGGCCGGGGCCGGGGCCGGGGCCGGGGCCGGGGCCGGGGCCTCGGCCTCACCGGCGGCTCGGCAGTGCCCTATGTTGTTCCAGGGGTGCCCTGTGCTGTCCCGGGAATTCCCGGTGCTGTTCCAGGGGTGCCCCGTGCTGTCCCGGGAATTCCCAGTGCTGTCCCGGGGATGCCCTGTGCTATCCCGGAGGTGCCCCGTGCTGTCCCGGGAATTCCCAGTGCTGTCCCGGGGATGCCCTGTGCTATCCCGGAGGTGCCCCGTGCTGTCCCGGGAATTCCCAGTGCTGTCCCGGGGATGCCCTGTGCTATCCCGGAGGTGCCCCGTGCTGTCCCGGGAATTCCCAGTGCTGTCCCGGGGATGCCCTGTGCTATCCCGGAGGTGCCCCGTGCTGTCCCGGGAACTCCCGGTGCTGTCCCCGGGGTGCCCTGTGCTTCCCCCAAGTCCCTCAGACCTCGCGCCGGCCGCGAAATCAGCACTTCCAAACCTGTTTTTTGTTTTAAATAAAACCAAGCCCTCTCAACTCTGTCGCTTCATTTAGGGCGAAAAACCCAGCACGGCCTTTTGGTCACCCGAATGTCTGTCAAAAGTCTGTTACTCTTGTTGGTTGGTTGGTTGGGTTTGGGTGTTTTTTGGTTGGCCTTTTAAAATTCTATGTGTTCCAGCGGTGGCCGGGTGGTGTGGTGGTTTAGGGGTTACAGGGACTGTGCTGGGATGATCTTGAAGGTCTCTTCCAGCCTTGATGCTTCTATGAACATCTTCAGGGCAATAATGGATTTTTTGGGGAGGAGGTATGAAATTTTAACCAGCCTTCATTTGGTCCATGTCTGGGTAGTGACAGTGCACCCCAACTATTCTTGGAGTTTTTGGAACAAAGATGGTAATAAACAGAACACAAGTGCCCTAATAAGTACCTTGAATTTATAATACCCATCCTAGTTTCAAATTATGATGGTGTTAGTGATACCTAAAGAAAGCCTTAAATTGCCTCTTAATGCCCGTACAAAGTCTTTTTTTGGTTTAGCTAAATAATTGCTATCTGGCTTTCCTACAGGTCTCCAGTGGATGTTTATAGTAAGAAAGCTGAATCTTAGGGCAAATACAGAAAGGCGTGGCAAGAACCTAAAAAAAGAATTTTAGTGAGCCATAGAAACTGGTGTGAGTAACAGAACAGTGAGTTACACCATACCCATTCCTTGGGGCTTCACACAGCTGTGCTCACAATTGACACCTCATTCGCTTAGAATTTTTTGGGACTGAGATGAGGCAGCAATTTGGGTTGTAGAAGCTCAGCTTGATTAGTCATAAATATTCGGGTATAGATCTGGGTGCTCTCTTGAGATCTAGCGGTAGTTTTTTTATGACTTTGCTATATTTTTGCTGTTTTTTTATATATTAGGAAAGGAAGTACTGAAGCCAACTGTGCACATAGAGTAGGAACACCACAAAAGACCCAAAGCAGCAAAGCGGTTTTTTGTTTTTGGGTTTTTAAAAGTCTGTTATTTACAGTAGCCTTTGTCAGTCCTAGGAACGAGATTAGGGGAAGGGTATTTTCATACAGAAATATGACACTGAAATTGCCTTTAAAATGCAAGACTGTAAATCAGGATATCTTTACACCTAACATTTTGAACAGTGTTGAAGAATTAGTGGGATCATTGAAAATAATTAAAAGCCTGTGGAGAAATTATTTTATCCTTGCTTCAGGAGATACCCAGAGTTCGAAAGCATGGGAATATAAAGCTTTAACATGTGGCAGTAACAGCGTGTAGGTTGTGCCATTTGCTGTTTCTCCATCTGACCATTAAAGAAAACCATTATAAATTCCATATATATTGCTTAAGTCATGCAGTGGCTCAGCGATGACAGAGAGACTGTGAAGTGCTATCATTCAAGAAAGCTTCAGTAAGGCTGCTTCTGCTGACTTATGTGGCTTAGGATGAACTGTGTGGCGTTAATGAAGGGGAATAATTCATGAGAGGAGATATTTGAGATACAGGTTGTGACATCAATTTGTATTACATAAATATAGGAAGAGCAGTGAGGTGTGTTCACTTTTTCAGTGTTAGTGTCAATATGTGAGGCTGACTGCACAGGGCTGGTTTCAGGTTATCTGGGAATTAACTTGTAACAAATCTGCCAGCCATAGATTTAGACTGGTTTTGGTTGACCACATTAGCTCTCCTCTATGTAAATTGAATGGTGCCTTAATGAGGGAGAGCTTTGGGATTTAGAGTAAAAGGATTCTAGATGTGGAGGATGAAGGGGAACAGGAACAGGAGCTAGCCTAGCTGTGGTAAAAATATTCTCCTATATTCTGGTGATACCGGGTGGGAATTTAAATTTGATTTTCCTGCCAATACAGGTTGACTCCATAAGCCATTTTCATTCATAAGGGCATCTGAAAATGAAAACTGCCAAAGCTCATGCTGCAAAGGAATATGTATGCCAAGGTAGTTTTTAATGGATTTTGTGTTGAACAGTAGCAGAAGCCCTACTCTCTCCAGTTTGTGTCTGCTCGCTCAGAGTCAGTGATTCATGTGTACCTCAGTTCCCTGGATAAAGCAGTATTGACATACATCATCACTTCGAAATTGCTATGTTTTTCCATTGCCCTGATTTCCAGAGTTTAAGGCAGTGACAGATTTGTTGCTGACCTGAAAAAACATTGGGATAGACTCGGAAGAAAGGTATTTGTAACGGTATTCAATATAGTATAAATTCCAGGTAGCTCACCTCAAATTTCAAAGGTAATCAAGCAAAAATTTTTCATAACTTTGCCTATCATTTGAACAGCATTGTTCAGCATTGTTTTAAGATCTTACATCTTATCCAAAAAACCTCTCAGAGATTCAGTTCTGATGTATAATATCCAGGTAGTCTGATCTAGAAATCAGCTAAATGCTGGTAAGGGTCAGAGATTTAATTTCTTCTTCAGTCTAAGCAAGTTTGAGGATGCTGTTAAATTGTTTTTTTATTACAGTAAAACAGACTAAGATATTCCACTAGTACAGAACCACTAACTCATGAAGTGGTTTTTTTAAACCTTAGTGTTAAATGGAAATAAAATGTCCGTATTATTATATTTGGCATATTTGGTAAAAAAAAAAGAATCTAATTTGGCATATTTGATAAAAAAACTGAATCTAATTGTGGTTATATGTTTTTGCTACCACCAAGGATCCTGTTGCTTTTTTTCAGGGTTTTTAGGCAAACATCTCTCTGTCTAGCTCCTACAAAATGTGCTGGAACACCAAGTAGGCATAGATGTTGTCTGCTTTGAGTTTCTCCATTACTTTCTTAAAAAATATTGTCACTCTTTCAAAAACATGAAATCAGAGATAGAGGGAGCAATTGTGGCAGGGAAAAAGGCTGAAAAAAGCTGATAGTTTTGATAGGGAGCATTTAGACATAAATGGAAAAAGGAAAATAAGTAGCCTTTGTGAACTTTTCTGTGTAGAAAATGTGATGCCAAGTGCTGCATTTTATCTAAAAGTCATGAAGTATTGTCACCAACAGAACTGCTTATTTCACGCCAAATCTTTAAGTCGTCAAAAGTCTGGGTATTACCATAAAACTAATTTAAAAAATCTTAAAAATTACCTTGGCATATTTTGTAGCATGCTAATAAGTTTTATTTTGTAAGATATGGATATAAGAGCATGCATGTACTGGCTTAATTTACTCTCTGGCCTGGTTGTTCTGTTTTTTTAATTTTAATTTGGCAATGTTATAAAGACTTCTGATTATTTTAAAAATTTGCATTTAAATTTTGGCACACAGCTGTTGAATATTTGGATTCATATCATGCTTCAGTTTTTGAGGTATCTAGAAATAAGAGAAATTCTGTCAGGCTGAAAAAAAATTAAAATCCCCCTCAACACTTAGATTGTTGCTGTGTCACGAAGAGAATCTTGTGCTTTACTGGCATCTGACCTTGGGATGCCTCTTTGGGAATCTTCTGCCCTTTCTAGGCTGATTTCGTGACAGTCTTTATAAATTTATTGCCTGGAACATCCTGTCTGTCTGCTCAGTGAGATCTTTGTGTTGAGGAGGATTTTGGCTGCTGCTTCCAGTCTGCTCCTCTTGTTTGAGCAACTTCACAGATGATGTAGCATCACCCTGTTGCTATTCTGTGTTCTGTGCTTTGGGGCTGTAGATAACGTGCTCAGAAACTTGGATGTCAGCTGTCCTTTGGAACTGGTGCAGCGACTCTCTGCCAGTTTGTATCTCATTTGGGATACAAACCCAATGTTTAGGAGTTTCCTTTACCCATCTCTAAAGGTGTTGAATTTATGTCTGATTCAAAAAGCAGGGACATTACTAAAAGCAATCTCATTCAGTCTCTTTCTAGTCACTTCCAGAGCAACTAATCCTTGCACAGACCTGAGACAGTCAATGCTTACTCACTGGTAACGGTTCAGGATGTTCAAGGAATTTAGGATTTGTCCTTTCCTAAGAAAAACATCCTCTCCATGTTGATGGAAAATGAAGGTTGTTAATCTGACAGTTGGTGAAGAATCAAATAGAGAAAACCACTTTTTTTGCATTGATGCATGCTGAGTCATTTGTCTGTGTATTGCTTTTTCCCAATGCACCCTGATGTCCCAGGAAGCAAAGAGCACGGATCATGAATAAATGCTTGTGAGTGGGCTTTATGTCAGAGTATAAGTGTGGGTTTATGGATCATAGGTCACTCCAGGAGGCCTTCCATGATTTTTTCCTATTAAATAATAGGGCTTGGTTCATGGTTACTCTGCATTTCTTTTATGCTGTTTGCCAAAGAGAACAAGCTCTAAGGCTGTCTTAATTGAACACCAAAGCTGAGGAGAAGAAACGAACAGATCAGCATTTAAGCCAAGAAGCGTCGGCTCCATAGCTGCCACCAGCCAATGAAAAGCACCCTAGTTAAGTCCTAATTTTAGAAAACCTATCCAGCAAAATAGCTAGCAGTGATTATTAGCCATTTTCTGGACACTCTTGTGTATGATACTATCTGTAAAGGGAGAAATTTTCCTGTTATATTTTTATTCAAGGAAAACATTTGCTCTGTTGACATGGCTATACCAGCATAACACTGCTACTATGGGTAGCTGATACACACTATATTTAAAAAGGGTATTTTCCAGGGAAAATCACATCTATCTTAACACTCATCAGTTTGTTATCTCATTGAGAAGGTCCTAAGCAGTATTACTTAGAGAAGTTGAATGGCATGCTGAAATCCTGAAGCAGACCAGTAGCAAAGTAAGAACAGCACCTCAAAAGCCTCAGCGTAGACTTACGACTTGAGGTCTCCTGTGCGAGGTTTTGTTGCTGCAGGTGTAATTCACATGGGACACATGTTTTGGAATAACTTGTGATTTAGTGAGGCCCTACTGCAAGAGGAGCTTTGCTTGCTGAGTTTTCTATTTCTAACACAACGGTTCTACCACGCTGCCTCAGTTCTGCTCATGGAACAGCGAGTCCTGAAATGTTTGTGACAGGGAATGTCAGAAACTGACTCTTATGTTTGACTGTGAAGTGAGCTGCATATCTTCTTGTCAAACATAAAATCTTGGTATTAAAATGATCACTGCTGCCAGATGTATGCAGAAACTAAAAAAGAAATGTTTCTGTGAGCTTAAGTATTTTTCAGTCCTCTTCTGCTGTGAGGGTTGGGCTCTGCACAAAATTCAGTAACTAATTCTTCAGTGCTGCAGTGCTCTTCTCCATGACTCACTGTACATCAAAATTTTCTGTCAGCTGTAGCTATGGGAATTACCATGGTTCCTTGAAATCCTTTTACAAATAAGACAGTTATTCCGTGAAACCTTTTCTGAAATCAAGTTTATTTATATCTTTTCTATTTTTACATTAGAGAGTGATTTTTTTTTCTTAAGGCATGGGAGACAGTTTCATTGTCCATCAGTTTTATGGCGTTCTGACAAATTGCTGACCTCAACCCACACTGTTTGCCTCCTGATTTCATGCCTCATTATGTATTTGGAGAGAAAATGGTCCATTTGTCTGCAATTGATAGGCCTGTTAGCAGGTACCAGCAACTACTGTGAACAGTCCCAGTCTAAACATAGCAGTTTTTGACTTGCAAAAGTCAATGTAAACCCATTACGTATTGTATTAGGCTGTGCTTTTAAAAAGTGTTCAAACAATCGGATTTTGGATACTTTATCCTCTGTCATTGTTGTTTTGGAAGATAAACAGGGAAAGACTGTGACAAACGATGGAAGGAAAGTCAGGTGTTTCCCATCCCCCATAAAACCCACAGTAAAACCGTTCAACCTAAGCCCACTTTGTTTATGTACTTTGGAGTATCAAAGCCAAACCAAGGCTAGTGCTTATTATGCTCGAACTAAGCAATGTGTGAGTCATTCTACAGTTTATCAAGTGTTGTACAGTATATTAGAAGTTACAGCAACAGTTTTCTTTATAGATTTTATTTAATCCAAGTAACATAAGAGCACACCTCAGCTTCCAGAAGAAATGAGTATAAGAATACTAGCAGGCGTATGGACAAAAGAAAGTGTGACTAATCCTAAAGACGACCCAGAAAAAGTGTCTTAGTTTTGCCAGTAATTGTAAGCTTTGGTTTTTCAAATTAAAAATTTTAACCTTATGCCTTTATTGAAAGCTAAAGAACAGGAAAGGTGATACCATGCAACATGCATTTAAAATTTCTTTGTAGAGGCAGCGACATTGTATACTTCATTGAGACTTCTTGTTTCTCTGGGTTTTAGTGTCATTCCAGTGCCAGCATTGTAACTGAGGGGAAGAGGAATGTCCTGTGTGTCCTCAGTTTGTCCCCGCGTGCCCACCAAGTGTTGAGGGAAGGCTCCATGTGTGTATCTAATCCCAGGTTCCCAGGATCAGCTGGAGTCTGCTCCAGGCCCACAGTGTGAGCTCAGTAGTGAGTTCCTTTCAGATCCTGGGGTCTTTTTTATATTATAGCTGAACACCTTCTAGAATATCTTCAAATAGCTTGTTAAGGCAGCTCATACCATCAGCTGGGTTTACTTATTCATGTCATAACATTCTTCTCTTTCCACTGCCAACTTCAAATGTTCCTTTTAAGTTTTTCCCTGGCTAAGTTGAATACCAGCTTCACAATAGTGACGTGCTATCATTTTATCTGTAATGGTTTTCTCATGTCTGTCTCTGAGGCACTCGCAGCATGTTAGTCTGCTGGTTCGATTCTGACAAAATTCTGCTTTTCCCCAATAATATTTCTAATAAAAGCATTTCCTTGTCCTCTTAGAAATATTTGTTGCTATCATATCTCAAAGGTTTTGTTTCTTGTGTCAGTAATGTGAATTTGCTGTGATCTATAACCACTCTTACTGTGAAAAATAAATTATTCACCATTTAAATAAATTTTTATTTGGAAAGCCCTTGGTTTTCCTGAACTTTATAGTTAGCAAATTAGTCTTAGTTAAGACTTTTTGCTTCAGTTTCTTACTTTGGATCAGTTTGGTGTAATTCTCAGATAATTGAATTGCTTTGTACTTCCTTGTCAGTACCAATTTTTCGTTGTCAGGGTACTGTGTTGATTCTCTGTTTACGCAGGACAATCAATGTTGCTGTGTGACTGAGAATAGAATAGACTTTTCTTTCTTTTAGTCAGTAGCAAGATATTTAATCTCTTTTTTTTCATGGTCGAGACTTCTAAAAAATTCATTGAGATGCTTTTGTAGTTACTGAGCCATCCAGCCTCCTCCAAATCTGGTTATGTTAGGAAGTATCATTTGCTTTTGCATAGCTGATAAAAATATGCTCAGTGGTGGCTGAAATCCTAGAGAGGTCACTATTTCACGATGTCGTGGGTTAATTTTGATTCTGAAATTTTCTTCAAGCAAATCTGAAGTGCTTGAAGACTGTTCTGTTATTGGGAATGATACCATTTTATCAAGACTCCAGATTCTCATTCTTTAGCAGGAACGAAAAGATTCCCGTTATCTGCTTGTCCAGCTGATGTCTAGTCATCGTTTCGATCATTTCAGGTTTCCAGTTGTAAGACAATTGCTAATTGCTTTGAACACATCTGCTGGTACTTTTTCAGTTTTTATTTTCAAAGGAGAAACTGCCTTTTTCTCTTACAGTTTTAGTATTTTAATTTTAGTTTAAAAATATTCATAACTGTGTAGTGACACATCTTTCAGATATTTGAAATTCATATTATCCTTTCTGAACATGTTTTGTTTTGTTTTTACATCTTTATTACCCTCCAGCTGTAGGAGACAAACATTTGGGCCATTTTTTACGTTGAATTCATGTTATTACCACTGGAACAGTTCCTTAATTATTCACTTTAATGGACTGTGACCGAAACGTTGTTTTCATTTTGTGTAATTTCCTTTTCTTTTTTGTAATCTCAATGTTTATGGTGGTTTTTATTGCTTTCTTTTCCTTTATTTTGAAGCCTATGCACATTACATTCATCCAGCCTCCTTGCGGTACGACACTATAATGAGTGGAAGAATTTTAGACATCTCCATGACTCTTACTCTTGATGATAAACCTGCATTCGCTAATGATCGATGGATTTTGGAATATTAGGAAGTCCTTGGAGAAGTCCTTGGTGTCTTAAAATTCATTAGCTTTGTAGAAGTGTCCGATTGTCCTATTTTGGCAGCCAGGAGCCACACTTTTGGGCTACAACTTGCATGTGTCCAGTGCTGCATAAAAAAAATTAGAGCAAGGCAAAGGATTTAGTTGTTCTTCTATTGTTGCAAGCAAATGGAAATTAGGAAATCTGTCCAGAAAACGGTTCAGCAAATAGATTTTGAATAACGTAGGCTGAGAAAATTTCTCCCCTCAAAGGGCTACTTCATACTGTTAATATTTTATAGCCTCTTAGAAGTTCTCAGCTGGAATCATTACAATTTTGTTATGTATTGATCTGACTGGAGAGATATTTTTAATCTGGATTTTAACCTGGATCTTCTCAAAATACAGAGACGCTTGAAAGATTTTGGTGTGTAGGCTCATCCTAAGATTAATGGCTTCTCAAGTAAGGGACATGGAAAAGAACTTTCAGAATTTTCAGTCTCAGGAGAAATGTTCTCATAAATTAGTGTTTTGTGTATTTATCAGATTTCTCAGATTGTAAGTGCTTTTTCTTTCACTCTCTGGAGTGGTACAACGCAGTGAAGTACACAGAAGCATCTGCTTTGTTCTGGGTTTGTTCCCATGAGGTAACTTGTACTTTGCACAGTGGTACATTCTTCTGCTGAAGGAGGGGAAAGCTAATTTTGTGAAGTGAAATATGGTCACTGTGTACTGTGCTTGGATCAGGGTGAGTGCTCTGGGGTTAGGTCAGACTTGTATTCAATGGTTTGTTTTCAGTGTGCTTTTGTGCCTTAGCACTGGTAGTTTTTTATTTTTTTGTTTGCCTGTTTGTTTTGTAAGAATGGAAAGCATCAGAAAATAATGGCGAACATATAAAAAAGTAGAATGAAGATTTTGTGTTTGGGAATGGATTATTTATGATGCCAAGTGGGATGGATATTAATTGTTTTGACTTGTCTTTACTCTCCAGATAGTACCATGACTAACAGAAAAGAGGCAATGTGCTCTGTTACAGTCATTTGCATGGAAAATCTGTATAACTATCCAATCCTTTTCAGACTCTTGTCTCCCCAAGCACCAAATGATGTCTGAATTATCATTTTTCAAGCAGAAGCACAAGCAGGCTGATGCCTGTACAGTGGAACCCTATGGGAAAAGTTCTCGAGCTTTGCAAAATGTTTAGCTCTGAGAAGCTAAAGCAGATGTTAGTGCAGAAAGAATTTATGCCAGAACTTAGTAGGATGAACAGAAGGGGAAAAGGTACCAGAGGAAAACAAAATGAGAGACTAGGCTGGACTGGGAATACAATAAATGGAGGACCATTGAGGACTGACTGAGAACCTAACTTAGAGATGAACTGAGAATGCAAGTTATTAAGACTCAGGGTTGGGAAAGAAAGGATTGAAAGAGAAAGATTAAAAGAGCAAAAAAGGCAAAAGCAAAATAAATGGAAGTAATGGAGGAGTCCAAAACTCTGAAGTTACTGCAATTTTTCCCCCTCCAGTTAATTCCACTTGATAAAATTATAATGTATGAGAAATCTGGCTTTGATCCTTCTGGCAGTCTAGGTACACTTGTTTCTCAAAACAGGGAAAATAGCAGGAAGCTAATGTGCTAAAACTTAAGGAACCAAATATGAAAAAAATCCTGTACAATGGTTGCTTTCTCTTTAGTTTATAAAGTAGGAGTTATTTGTTAAATCAGTGGTGCAGAGTACTCTCCTGGTCACCAACTTAGTATTTTTTTCCTGTTTTTTTGCTCAATTTTATTAACCCTGAGAGCTCAGAATATGGACCTGTAAGAATAAAAATGTTAGATAAGGCCAGTGGTAGTATCAAATTCTGTAAATACTTGTGTCATTTTGTTAAACAACTACTTTGAGGAAAAATAAGATGGCAAGTGGAAAACAGTTTAGAGATAACTTGCTTGTAGAGACTGTGTTAAGAATAAGCTTACCAGCTTTAGTTTGGCTCACATACTGAAGCAAACAAGTTGAAAATGATATGTAATAGTAATGCATGCCCAGAGCTGGAGCAGGGTAATAAATTACACTGTCATTGTATTAGCAAAAACAGAGACTGAGGCTGTGGCTTTTATTGAGCTTTTCACAGAACTTAATGGAATTTGCAAATAAAATTATAAAATACCTTATTCATATTAAAATGTTCCACAATCGTAAGCTACGAAATTATATTTCAAGAGTGTATCCACTCTTTCCCCAAAAGATAACATTTTGGTTATGAAGAAATTAGGATGTGCAGACTCAAGAATAAGGTATGTGCTACTAAAGCAAGGCAATTCAAACAGAGGAGAAATTTCAGGCTGTTCGTTGTACTAACTGCCTCCATCTCCAATGGTTTCAAAATGTGCACATCATGCTTTTAGGTAAGTCTCACTTCAAGGATGTATTTACCCTTGAGCGGAAAGCAGTGGCTCTTTGTTGCAGTGAAAAGCAACTGACAGCAATTGTGTAGAAGAATAATTTCTGTAGGAATCTTTGATTGCAGGTGTATTTATTAACACTAAATTATGATTCAGTATGCCAAGCTTTTCTTCATCCCCTGCTCTTCTGGTCTTCAGGAATGTCACCAAAGTTCACAAAGGGAAAGGGCCGAGAACACAAGAGAATTGAGCTCAAATGTTCTTGGAGTGCCCTATAAAAGACCCATTCCGGGGATGAAAGTGACGGAAGCACTGACTTGATCTTTTGTTTGTAGGCTGAGTTCATCCTTAAAGGAACAAATTAGGTGTGTCAGCAGTCACTGTTCCATCAGTGTAAGGCGTTGCTTTGGGGTCTCCCAGAGCAGCGTGCTCAGTCTTGACTAGAAGCTGACAAATCATCACAATTTCCTCTTTGCTGTGCATGTTTGACACGTCTTTTTCCATTCAGCTCTCCGCAGTGGTACTCTAAAATTTCCATGTGGTGTCACATTGCAAAACCAAAGCATGAGTGGTTACAAAGAAGTTTCTGATTTGAAGCTGAATGTTTAATTTGAAATGAGGTGATGATAGATTTTAAACTGAGCATGTTTAAAATTTGAGAAAAGTATTTGGTGTCATCAGACAATTCTGACTAGCATTGCACTTTAGATATATAGATAAATCAATGGGGACTACCACAGTCTTTCTGTAGTAAAAAGAAAAAGAGAAATAGTGACGTTAAATGGGGGCATAAAAAGGCAAGATCAGGTTAAAATTCTAGTCTACCAGAAAATTCTAGTGCTGCTGTATTTAGACTTAGTTTGTCCTTTTCACAAACTTACTTCTTCCTTACCAATTGCCCCTTAATGTCCTTCTCAGTGTTTTTTAATCTGGCAGATATCTTCTGAACAGCAAGCTCATATTATATCTTGCAGTTCATGGAAATTCTGCAATCTCTTTATTAAGATTCCCTCACCTCTTTTCAGTTCAGAAAGTCCTTAGAGCTCTTGCTTTTTCACACTATTTTCTCCTATGTTGATTTTTTACCATCAGTAATGTTTTGGTACTCAGAAAGAGACACACTCTACAAGATCAGCTGTTCTGTTAGAATCAGCATTTCAGTTACTACAATGATAGCTTGATCCTGAAATGAGATCTGTCTGCAATGAAGTTACTGAGATCTTCTGTAACAGGTAAGCAGTATAAATGCACTAGTGAATGCTCCAGTTACAGATTTTCCTAAAAGTTCGCTTTTACAAGCCTATGTGCTGCCCAGAGAAGCATAAAACCAAAAGCATTCCCATTAGAGTAGCAGGTGGAGGACTGTTAATCAACTGAGTTTCATGTTAAAAAGAAAATTGAAAAGTCTTCCTCAACTAAGTCTCTTGACCCAGAGCCCGTTGAAATCAGCGGGTAGCTCTGAGTTGGACCTGTCCTGCAGTGTTTCAGTGGAACTAACAGTGAGGCAGAGACTGCCATGGGTATTTGTTTTAACAAGATCTCCCATCACTTAACCTCCAGTAAAGAGGTAGAATACATTAGTTAGCTCTTCTAGTGCTTTTTTTTAATTGAGAGATAAGAGACATTCTTGGGAGTGGTAGTTTTGTGTTGATTCCATGACTCTATGTACCATTGAACAGGACAATGATTAAACAAGTGACAGCTTTGATACAAATGTTTTTTATCTGGAAGTAGTGCACATAGGCTTAGAGACCTGGAATAGTTCTAGCCGCCTAGATTATCTTGCTCAGCCTCTGAGATGTTACAGTTCATTGATCTTTCTCCTGCTGTACAATTCTGTCTCATCTTCTGCCTGCATCCTTCAAGACTGCCTTCCTGCCAGAGCCCCTGAGAAGATACTGTCCTAATCTTGGTGTGGTGCTGCCTTATCTGAAATAGGCCCCTGAAATTTCATAATGCCATGTTTTTACTGCAGGGGTAGTATGCATCATCTGCACTAGCAATAACTGATGAGAAATTTGTCTGACTCTCAGGAGAACACCAAATTATGTGGCATTTTTTCTTTAGCTAACTAGATACATTTTTTAATTGCACAAAGAGACTGAGTCCCCATTTTGGTCCTATGCTAATTTTCACTGTATTTAAATTATACCTTTTTTGGGCCAGTCAGCTTCTGTGGAAAACATTGCTTCAGCTAGAGAATTGTATTTGGTAGGAACTGAATAAACAGCAGTGGTCAGGATGTAAATTGAACTAATTCTGCAGTGACAGTGAGCCTAGAGTTTGGAGTACCCCATACACTGCTCACTTGAAGGTTGTTTCTCTATAAAATATCACCTATGAAGTGAGTACTCTGAACTTTCTAAAGGAAAAATTGGAGTTTTTAATGTTCTGCGTTTTTATTGCCTGTATATGTTTTCTCAGGTTACTTCCAAGAGCAGAGATAGGGATGTCAGTTTTCTGCGTGCCGGCTGTTTACAGAGGGTTTGGTGAGGGCTGGATCCTCCCAGACAGAGGCAGGCAAGAGAGGGAGCGTGCCAGTGCCCCGTGTTCCTCACCTGGGAATGCAATGTGTAATGCCATCTTGTGGAGCTGTGTTATATTCATCTAGAGGAAAATGAGTAACAAATTCTGTGGGTTTGGTGGGTGCTTTCCCTCTACCTCAGAGGGAGGCCTGCACATTTATCTTTAATAAACCACAGAGCTCTAAAGCTTTATCAAGAGGAGTAAATAATTCATGGCTTCAGAATAATACAAAAATACTTACAGACAGGTTGTGAGGGAGACAATTTAATATTCTTGATCAACATGTTAACTATCTCTTTTCATACAACACAATATTCTTCTTATTGACATCACAGGAAAGGAGAATTTTAAGGGAAGATATGAAAGAGAACCAGAAAGTGATTTTCTGTGTCAGCTCTTTACTTGACAGAAAGTATAGAGGTGCCTGTCTAAAAGATTAACAAGAAGATGATGAGACCTGTCACTATAGCTTGATTGGAGGCCTCTAAATACTTGATGAGAGGTGATGGGTAGGAAGGATCAGTCATAATGAGCTTTAAAAGTGATGGCAAGTACCTTATGGTTAATGCAATAGAGAAGGGATGGTCAGCAGAAGGTTGCAAAGGGCAAAGATATAGCTGGATTGGCAAGCAAGGCTGATGATTTGTGCAGCAGCATTCTTCATAAATCTATTATCTATAAAAAGTGCAGAAGATTTTTAGTTGTCTACTACTTCTACTATGCTTTTTACTATTCGATGTTAACATAATCTCTGACAAATAAATATTCTTTATATTCACTTTTTCCTTCCGTCAGATGTGTCACTGTAGCACAACATCACATGGAGTATGGCATATTCTTAATTTTGCAGCTAAAGTATGCACGAGACACTTCTAGCATAGATGCTTGAAGAAGTGGTAGCTGTAGCATATCACAAACAACAATGCTTAATTCTTCACTGGCTTTCTGCTGCTTTCTTAGCAAACCACAACTGTATTACTCGCTTGAGTGAAAGTAGGTGAAGAGGTAACTATCATTTCTATGAGTGTGAAATGCCCTCTAGGCAGAGGTGGCACGGTGTGCCTGGGGTGCCTGCCATGTGTGTTGGTTGGTGTATGCTATTTGGCCATTATTTGATGCTTAGAAAAAAGGAGAATCACCTTCTCTGTGTATATTTGATTTTGTTTTTTGTTTTGGTTTGGGATTTTTTTCCCCCATACTGCATGTGCTTCAGCTATGCTCTGCTAGTTTTAGCATCTTTTAAAATAACGTTTGAGGAATTATTACTGCCAATAGTTCAAGGAGACTGAATTTCAGGTTTATATGTGGGAATTATCATACTTGGGAAACTTCATTTTTTTACCCATGCTTAGTGGTGTGCCAAGGATTCTTTGTAAGCCTTGACATTCCTCAGCTGAAAAAGGATGATGCTGCTTGGTTTATGTGACTCATCACAACTGCTAAGACTGATAGGATTTCAAATATTGAGTTTTTACCACTTTCTTTGGAAATATTCTGAAACAGTCTGGGGGTAAAATCACCAGATAAATCAGTTTAGCTTGCTTCCTAGAACTCTGTGAGCTGAGAAAGAGCTTATATCAATTTATTAATATCCTAGTTTTTTGTACTGTTCCAGACACTTCTGTAAGATTATTTTCTGAATGCTGTATCTGTAAGTCTTGGTCCAGAGAGTAATAATACTTCTAGATAAGGTCCACGGGAATTAAAAGGAAAACTCCTTCCACTCCAAAATCACATGAAATTTCATTCTTTCTGTATTTTTGACAGGATAAAAAAGATCAGTGGTAGATTCCTAAGGTAAGATCCCTATCTACTAAATAAAAGGCAATGAACTCCTTACTGCCAGGGTACATTTTACAGTCAAAGAGTACTTCAGTACCATATGAAGGGAGAATCTTGCCATCCCCAGTTAAAGAGTAGCTGGCTCCATTTAATCTCTTCTCAGTTTCCTGGAAGGGACATAGCCCAGAGGTGTTCTTAAATTGTGCTGGAGTTTAATGCATACATAAAAAGATAATGGGAAACCACTCAAAAGTGAGTTTTGAACTTCGGTGCGAATAAGTGGTTTAGGTCACTTGAAAGAATCACACTCAAAGATATTAGCAAAAACAGATTTAATATAAATATGCAGAAGCAACACTGTTAACAAAGTTCAGTGCAAGGCTCACTGCATTACTTACTACAGAGATGAGGCACACAAAGGGAAATCTTGGAATCAATTTAGAATGATTTACATGCAGACCGGAGGCACGAAAGGGGTAAGGGTGCAAGAGGGTAAGGGAGACCCTCTCTTTGAGTTACAAGGACCACAGTGGACCCCTTGCTTTCCAACCTGATGGAGCCTTGGTGAAGCTGAGTCCAGAGTCAGCCCTACACTTGGTCGACAATTTATTTCTACAGGATTTAGCAGCACTTAATCATTGACTAATTTAATATGTGCAAAACAATTGAGTAGGATTTATATGAGCTCAAGAGTAACTTTAACTATGGGTCTGAGAAGGCAACATTTACGCTACACTTGTTATGTACACACAGACACAAAGGACTATGTACAAAGGTGCACCTGTTGAATTCCCCTAGAGTTCAGTCAAATATGTTGGTTGCTTTTGCCTCACTGGGCAAAGGGTTCGGCCTCGAGGAGGGGGGTATCAGCTCTGTTGTCACCTTGATGGTCCTCTGAGTATCCCAAACTTGAGGGCTGGAAAATTCTGAGAGACTTCCCATTCGGAGGGAGATGCCGGCACAGCCCACTGTGCTCCACGAAAGCTCAGAGGGCCCACAGGACTGCTGCTTATGGTCTGCAAGTTGTTTGGCTTTAGCCATCTGCCAGTCTCCATCCTGGCCATAATCCAAGATGGCAATTACTGGAATTCTGCTCAAGAGCCTGGTTACATTAATGTTTCACTCTGGCTATGATTCAGGCAAAGAACTGTTTCAAGGCTTCAAGGCCTTGTTCTGTTAGACAACAGGAGTTCCACAGGCAATAGAACTTCCTGGGAATGGGCGATAAGCTCAAGGGAACTTAATTGCCCAGAAACCATTAATCAAGGCTGAGGCCCAACAAGAATTCCTGAGATCGTTGAGCGGCCTGAAGAAAGGGGAAGGTGGGGGAATGCACCACCAAAACCCTAAGCATGAGACCTTCGGTTTGCATTAATTCATTGCCGCTCTTAATGCTACATAAGAAAATGAGAATGAGTTCTTATGCTGAAAAGCCTGTTTGTGATTTAGAGTTTGTTTTATAAAAGAATTATGCACTTGGGGAGGATTGTTCAAATGCAGGAAGTCTTACAAGTTAGGTGGAATTTCAGACCTGAATTCAGCCAACTGTTACGCAGACTGGGGCTTATTCTGGTGAGCTACTGGGGATACATTTATATACTAAAGGGTAAATGAGATTTAGGAAACCTGACTTGTGGAGATTTTAATTTAGATAACTAAAGCTGAGTTCCTGAAAGTATTGCTCACAATGAATTAAAATGTAATTTGTTTTGGAAACTCAAGTGTTCACCAGGAAAATCTGTCTGGCCTTGGTTTCCCAATGAATTTTACTGAAGTGCAGGTACCACATAAAGGACATTCTCATTCAGGCAAAGAAAAACATTATTGGAAATCAAAACATTGAGCTCAACAAATGCTAAAAGGTGATGGAGCTGTAGAGGTGAAAGGGGAAATTGTCTTTTGTTCTACACTGAAAGCAAATTTTGTGAGTGTCATTACTCACATGTTCAATTATGAGTGCAAAATATCGATTTAATTCTTTTTTTTTGGTGATTTTTGATCAAACAGTAATAAAATAGTCTCAGTGTTGTGCTCAGCAGAGGTGGAAAGCCAGCTAAAGAAACATTTAAAAATACCAGTCCATTTTATGGACTTTCCTGTGCCTTTTTCTGAGGGGGAGAGACTTAGTCCTATAACACAAATTTTTCCAAAGAGAACCAGAGTTGTGAGTTGTTCAGAAGATATTTCTACCATCTTCTTCCCTGCACAATATGAGCATTTCCTAATTATGGGGTGTAGTAACTTGCTTTTGGTGTATGTCCTTCAGCTTAGGACTTTTGAAAAGGACACATGCTGTTTGTGCAATTAGGTCCAAGGTATTTTCAAAAACACTCACCATCTTAAGCAGAAGGTAACTGGTGATGGTTCCTGGTACTGGACATCACTGCCATTTATCAATTACTGAAAACTTGAATTTCAAGCTTGTATGTGGCATTATGTGTTCCCAAAAATGAGAATATGTCCAATTAATATTAGAGCAAAACTACTGGGTAGCTGGATATACGCATATACATTTCATCTGCAAACTTGACAAATGCTATGCATCCAATTTGGAAAAGCAGGCATGATTTAGGTGCCTACCGTGTGAAAAGAATGAGAACAGAATTTAAAACTGACCAGAATTGTTCTTCAGAAGACATTTTGTGAAGCAGGTGGGAGTAGCTAGCAATGTCATGGTCAAAAAGTGCAAGAACGCCTCTCTTTCTGCTAGTCAGTAGCAAGAAAATGTGCTAAGGAAAAAAAAAAGGAAAATTAAAGAAGCTCTTTTATTAAAACTTATAAATAGAAAGTTAAAATACCCCAATAAGTTTGGTGGGGTTTTTTTTGTTGTTGTTTTTGACCAGAAGTCTTGAAGAGAGTTATGCAGCCTGAAATCCTGAGCATTAGTTAAGGGGTGAAAGGACAGTGAGAGTTGCCTGACTGGTGTAGTATAGTAGTATTACCAATTTCATAATGCTTCAAATTGTGTTTTCATGTTGCTTTGCTAGAGTGAGAATTTGGGAGGTCCTGAAGTCGCTGTTATCAATTGCCATATCCTTGGGCAGGTCACTTTTCCTGTTTTGAAGTCAATGGCTTGTAAGTCAAGAGCAGAGTTGCTTGTTTCTTTCACATGACATACTGAGTTATAAAGAGAAGATCCTTTTTTGTGCTATCAGTATTACCTAGTTAGAGATGTGGCAAATAAACCTGAAATGAGATGGCAGAAATTAAGGTAAGAGTGACATTAAAGGGAAATTTTCTAATTTGAGATCTGACACTATTCCAGTCTTCAAAGTGTTTGTGAATATTTAATGGCTCAGATATCTACTGGAAGGATGTAGACTGAATTATTTAAGGGCATCACAAGCCCTTGAATATTTAACCTCTGAAACATTGAAATTCATATTTAGGGGTTACTAATTCTGATATAATGTTCATTTCCAGGCTTGCTCTTGTGCTATTTTTTAAAAATTTATTTTATTATTAAAGCAACATTGGTCTACACAGTGCAAGCAAAATTAAATGGCTATCCTAATATTAAAATAAATATTCTAAAATAATATTGTCTTAAATAGATGAAATTAAATATTCTTAGAGTGGTTCTCATGAGTCTATAATACCACTCCAGACAACATACTTTATATTAATTACAGTGCTTGTTCTTGGAGGTGATGTCTGGGGCTTGTGTTGGGGTGAACTGAATCTTTGTCAAAATACTACAGCTTCATTATCTCTATGAATTTATTAGCTGGATATTGGAATTTGACAAGGTAGTTTCTACACTCTGCTTAGAGAAACGCTTAGTAAAATGACAGCCCATGTGTTGTACTTATTGAATAACAAATACTGAGTAACCAGACTCTGCATAGACAGTGATTTGGTGAAGCTTTTACATTGTCCCTGAACTAAGCACCACAGTGTAAAGTGGTTTTGAATTCCAGACATAATAATCCAAATATATGATACATCTAGATACTTGTAGATCAGGATCTGCTTGTCTTAAGGCTGGATTGCTTAAACAAAGCCAACGAGGTAAAGTTTGTGTCTGTTCACACCCACGGTGTAAATCAGTCTCCCATCCAAAGCATTAGCTCACTTTAGAATTCTCGTCTAGATTAAGATACTTCTCTAACAGGAGAAATTGTATAGGAAAGAAATTTAATCAGTTGGGCCAGAGCCATTGCTGGGCAGAGCTGTCTTGGGTACTCTTTGGAAGTGGGAGCAGAATTAATTTCAAGCTGTGTTATTTCTTGATCACTGGGCTGGCTGAAGTGCATACTCTAATTTGTGTTACCTAGCAGCTGTTGATTCTAAATGCCTGTTTGGGGCATGGACCTGATCCATAACCCATTGCCTCACTGTGACATAAATTTTGACAGTGTCTGAACCAAAAATTCTCTTTCTAACTTCTAAAGATTTTTCTACGTTGTCATATTATTTTGACTGGAATTTCCACAGCATTCACAAAAGCATCAAGTCTTGCCAATATTGTGTAATGAAAGAAGGAGAACATGAAAGAGAAGATGATTCGTCAATGAAACTTTAAATGTGAACACATGAAGGAAGAGGGAAAACTGGTTAAGTTGTTCAAAGGTTTGTCTAGAAGCCATTGGATAATGCTGGATTACTTGATGTCTTGAGTACTGTCATTTTAAGAAGAACATATTTTAGGTCTTAGACTCATATCCCCACTGGATAATACATCTGTCTATAGCATTATTTAATGAATGCAACTACAGCTGAATGTAATCCAAACATATTAGATCCATAATTTGCCTTACTTTTTCCCACAGAATAATGTTTATATATAATGTCTATTTCACACAGAATAACACAATGCAAGAAATATATCTGACCCACCTCCCATGTTTTTTCAGTGAATTAAGAGCTCTAATGGTTAATGGCTGTGAAGCATAGGTAGTTAATTCTTTGCCTTCCCCGCCTACACAGAATGGAACACTGACATTTGATTTTGTGAAAGTATGTCCTTTCTCTAACCCTGCTCCTGTCTCGTTTGCTCTATTTCCCAGACTGCAGCCTTGTGAGCTGCTGTAATGTCTATCAGCATAAGTCATGCTGACAGACCAAGGCTCTGATAGCTAATGTTAATAACATAAATTGAAGAGAAACATGAGAGATGCAGAAAAATTTTATAGATCCCGTTGCCTGAGTGGAGAGGAGCAATAATCTCAAGGCTGCCCTCTCCAAATGAATTTTTCAGATTAGCTGTTTAGCTCTTTTTTCAGTTTTTTTGGTAGTTTCAACTAAGATGCCAGTTATATTTTTTAAATGAAAAGAAAGTATGTGGCTTAAATATTGCACACTGACAAAACTAAATGCCCTTGCTGAGTTGAGAGGGTGAGAGAAGAGCATAGCATGTGAACAACACACTGAACTGCCTTTCCCCTTGCCATTTAAATAGTCCAAGTTAAGTGCAGCCCCAAGCCGACACGTGCAACCCAGAGTGCTGACGTTCCTGTTTTCCACCATTTGTAATTACCTCTGTTTCAGGCTGGATTTGTCTGAGGATTTGCGAAGGACTCGTAAGTTCTTATTCATCAGTTGGGTTAATACAAGGAGAGGACATTTATATTTCTTGCTTATGGTAAAAAATGCAGTGAGCCCAGTTACATGGCAAAATTTAAAAAGCAAGTGTAAGCCTGTTTTAAGCTAGGAGGAACAATTTACTTAGGCTAGGAATAATAGATGATCACTGACAAGAGTAGGGTGATGATAATTATGTTGATGCTTTATTAATGGCTTCAAGGTGAGGAATGTGTGTTTCCTTGTCTGTCTGTAAAATCAGGCTGTGCTTTCCACATAAAAAGGCGCTGGGATTAAGTGGTCATTTCCTTAGGAGGACTCTGAATGCTGCTGCTGCACTCTGTGTTCCCATCCCGACATCTGGAGAGCTTCAAGTGTGACTGGCACAGACACTCCTAAGATCAAGGTCAGACTGTCTGCATAATGAATGACAGAGCATTAATTCGCCCACAGATGTGGCGGCGAAGATGAATAATCTCCGCGCAGTTTAACGATGCATCTGGGCATTTGAAAGACTTAATTAATTGCAGCACAGAGAATCCTGCATCAAGTGGCCCTCTCAGAGGCCTGCAAGGGACAGTCCAACCCTATGTATTGCCTTTGTGCTGTATGCCTTCACCATGGGGTTGTAAATTAAAGATTTCCAGGTTTGTTTCTTTCAGGCTTATGCAAGAAAAGAGATGGTTTTAATTAAATAGAAGTAAATAGTTCAGTCCATTTTATTTTTTACTGCTTCTAAGATTAGATTTTGTAGTCTGGTGGCTAAAGTCTGGCATATTCTAAGGTCTTTTTGCAGAACCTGACATTAAAAATCAAATTAATATGCTATTTTGGAAAAATTCACCATTGGCAGACTGGTTCGGTACAAGTTGGAAAGTATTTTACCTATTGATTTCAATGAAAAATGTTAGGCCCATGGTAGGGATTCTTCAAAATCTACTGACTGTATTAGAAACATTTCTAAAAGCTTATCCACCAATTTGCTATTTAGAGTAGCATGTCATACTGAGACTTTCACCTTTTGACAGAGTTTCCATTTATTCATCTTGACAGATCAGACAAAAAGCACAAAAATGACCTCTTAAATATTTTTCTTAAATAATAATAAACAGATTAGGATGACTACACTGATACTCATGGCTTGCGTGTACCTTCACTGAAACTTTGCAGAAATAGCGATGTAAAAGTAAGTTTAATGAAATAATTGGGCATTCAATGGAAATTGAACTTTAAAAAGATAAAGTCTGTCTTTAAAAATATCAAATGTAGACCAAGATACCTTCAAGTCAGGCCAGCCTTCTTTAAGAATTTCTGCATTTCTGTCGCTGAAAGTACCGACAGCGAAATATTTGCCATCGGTCATAGAACAACAGGTAACTGTTGACATGATTTGGAATGGATTTTACTTGAGAGTAGGATACAGGAGCCATCTGGTGTTGTCTTTTATTACAAATAGGGATGTTTGTGTGAATAATCTCTTTTCTTATACCTTTTCTTATTAATATTGTTACTGTTTATTTTCTTATCTCATTGCTGTTTCCGGTAAATTGTTCTTATCTCAGTCTGTGAGCACAAATCCAAACAGGGCCCCACACCATCCACTGCAAAGAAAATTAACTCTACCCCAGCTCTAACAAGCACACCACGACACATCAATACACTTTTGGCTCTGTTAGTGACAGTTTTAGATTCGGGGTTCTGAATAGATTTGTTTGCAAAATGAAAATGTGTGGTGCATTTGTCTGATGGATGAAATGAGACCTGTATGATTTTTGTTTTCACGTGTGATCTGATTTGTGACAGATGTGTACACAGCTCTGGACGGGTTCTAATGTTGATAATTTAAATAAAATATTAATGATTATTCTTATCCACAGTACTCCTATATTGCAATTATGTAATATTTCGTGTTGCTGGATCAGGCTAAAATGTTGTCTTATTTGATGTGATTTGGCCATATAATGCAAATATGGCTCAGGTGGATGTACTAGTTACATTGGAAAAATTACGAGAGGGAGAAGAAAACTTGCGATTTAAAGCATAATAAAGTTGGCAGGTGGACTCTTGAGTTTTTTAATTGGCTTATAAAGACTCACAACAGAAGTGCAATGAAATTATTTTTATTATTTGAAAATACACAAGAGAATACAGATCTATTTTGAAAACATTTTTGCATACATTTTTAACTACAAGCTACTTTGTTTTGCAGTTTTAATTCAAAATTCTCTCATTTAGAATGGAATAATTGCTGATATTATTAATATGCTTAGTTTTAACTGCAGTTGACTCATGTTTAAAACTGAAATGAGTGAGACCCAATGTGATTTATCTATTACTTTACCACTTTTAAAGCGTCACTAGACCAAAGAAAATGTCCATGCATATAAATCTTATAAATAAAATCAAGAGAATGAATACCGTTTAGTAAAAAAAAGCTAAAAACTAAATAAGTTAAAATATCTATTATCTATTATTAGACAGATTCAGAGTAACAGGCAAATTCTCCTTAAAGAAGCATGTCTGTAAGGGTCTCAAAAGCAGACATGCCAGATATCTACTACGTCATTCCCCTGCCTCGTGCTGAATTAGCTTTTTCTGTCGTTCCTAACAGGTTCCATGTGTTCTGGAAGACCTGTAGTGGTCACTAATCCACAGACCCCACACCCTTCCTGCCTTCCCTCCCTCCTTCTCCAAGCCCCCGACAGTTTATTTCAGCGTCTAGTTGTCTGTAGCTTTCAGAAGATTTGCTAGTGACTACTCTGAATCTTTCATTAGTTGTTCTGCTCTCTTTGGACACGGAGAACTGACTGTTCTTTTCTGTGTAACAGTCTTCAAGCATGTAAAACGTTCTGCTAATATTCCCCCTAAGTGTTCCCTTCCCTAAGCAAAACAACCACATTTATTTAAATCTTTTTCTCCTAAGATGTTTTTTTAGGCCTCTCTCCATTCTCCTTATTCTTTGTCAATTTTCTCCAGTTTTTCAATGCGCTGAAGTTCTGTGTTCAAAGCCAGAAATAACCACTCAGCCAAGGCCCTGCCATGTGGAACTGAGTGGTGGAGGTAGGTTGTGTCTTGTAGGCTCTGCTCCTTGCATTCCCACTTTCCTGCAGCGCTGGGATGCTGTTGCCTTACTTTGCTTGTATAACCACCAAGCCCGCAGTGCCAAACTGCCTCTGAATCCGTTGTTTCCATTCTGTGTCTGTGCAGGTGATTTTTCTGATGAAGAACGGTATATTTTCATTTTCCCCGTAGGATTTCATTCTGTAGGCTTCAGATAATTTTCTCAATAATGTGAGGTAATTTCCCATTCTGATTCAGTCAGGCCTCCAGCTTACTTCCAGACCACCCCAACTGCATACTGGTATTTGCAGAATTAGGCTGCTGCAGAGTTCTGTGAACTTCCATTCTCTGAACTGACTCCTGTGAATGGCTTTCAAGGCACATTATCACACCATGTTTGCACTTCTGGGGTCAGGTACTTCTAGATTCATCCCTAAATATTTTTGAGACTCCTATGTTAAATAATGCTAAACATTTCTCTTTACTACATTCTGCACTCAGGTGAAAACAGAGAGCTGATGGTTTTTTTCAAGTTAGCCAGGTGCGAACTAGAGTTCGTGTTACTTGTGTTACTGTGACAATGAGGCTGAACTAACAAGCCTTACTGAGAAAGTACAAGCATTCAGGTGACATTCAACATTGGAACATAGATTTTGGCTCTTAAATATACATGCTGTTTCTATTTGCAGAGCATAATGACTATGTGAAATATTTTGCAAAGAAAAATCAGTCAGGATGTCAGCTGAGAGAGGTTTACAATCCAGCTAATAGGACCACAAGGAGCAGCGAGGCTTTTTAAAATAAGTATGTTCTTAGGAGAGATGAAAAGCAGGAGATACAAAGTTTTGAAACTTGGGAACTTTTGGAAAGCACAGCATAGCATAGAATAATCTATGTGAACCAGGCAGTGGAAATACAGGAATATAAATAATGAAGTTGTGATAAAGAGGAAGAGGGGGGAAGGGTAAAAGAAATTGGAAGCAGCATTTTTTATAGACCTATGAAAATGATTTTAAGGCAACTGATAGTTTAAGTAAGGAAGGCCTGAAGAGAAATTTAGGCAGTAGCTCTTAATTTTGGCCTTAAAAATCTTTGTTTCAATCTTGGCAGTTTCTAAATAGCGTAGCCTGTTATCTTCCTTTCAAGCCTGAACAGTACCTTTACTTTGCAGGGAACATTTAAAGCCAAACTGCTGTCTCCAGTTCTCTTCACTGGTTACTCCCATTCTGACTGAAGGAACAGTAGGATGGCCCCAGTCCCCTCACAGTGCAGTCAGTGGTGTCAGTGTCACAGGTGTCACAGTGACATTCTGTAGCTACTGGGTATGAATAAAAAGATTCAGGATGGTCACCACAGCCAGGGATCTTCACTGTTTCATACACAACGTGCTTGAAAGTACAGGTTTGCTGAACAGATGATACTGGTGGATATTTATATACTGGATCCTGAAATTACAAGAAGGAAATAAGTGTTTTGAAATTTGCTATGGGGTAGATTTCAAAATTTTTATAAAATGGGGAAATCCCACTGAGATCAAAAGCATTTGGGTCTGACTCTTGGAATTTCACTTAGATCTTTAAATTTCCCCTGTCAGGAGGATTGATATGTCAAATTTGTGTCATGCCATCACCAGACAATCTTTCAGGTCAATTGCTTGATTCTTCAAATTATTTGAAAGAGTGGAGGAATCTACATAGTAATGGCTGCTTTATTGTATCTGCTTGCAACCACAAATTGAACACAAAGCAGAGATCCAGACTGTAATATTTCTAACTCTAGTTATACAATATGAACATAATATATGCAGCCAGTTAATTAACTGAATTTTACTGTGATATTTCACCCTTTTGTCTGTGCTTCAGATTGGCTGTGTACCTACTTCTGTGTCAGATAACACAGCAGTTATTCAGCCTGTTCTTTCACAAGGCTCATCCTGTCTATGTGTTTGCTATGAATTGCAGGAATGGGCTATTCATACATCACTTGAAATATTTAATTCTGGTGCCTGAAATTAAGAGTCTTACCCTTGTGAAGCAGTATCCTGAGCACCATGTGGCATTCACTGTAATGCAGAATTCACATTCTTCTCTTTCCACTGCTATGGTAATATTGGTGAGCTGACAGCTGTTGCAGCAAATTGCTTTCCAGCAAAGTAACAGCACGTAACAATTAAGTGTCTTCATCCTGTCTATAAAGCAAAAAAAAAAAAAAAATCTCTACTGGAGAAACATGTATAGTTATTTTCAACAGGAAATAGTTAGAGAAACAGGGAGAAACTGAGTTTCTGCGTTATCCTCAAATGGTTCTGTAACAGCAAGCGTTTGGAATCATCAGTGAGAACAGAGACATTAGATAGATCTTCCTTATGTTTATTGTTAAAGGAGTTTGATTTTCCTAAGCAGCTGAAATGGCGTGTCAGCAATCTTTGCAGAATAATAATAGCAGAATACCATACCATTTTCAATGAAATACTTTTATCTAACTTTCTGTAGGGAGAATGTATCCTGTCTGTAAGGACAAAGAAAAAGAAGGAAGAGAGAGAAAGAGCAAAGGATAATGTATTTTTCAGAGGCAATTAATTACTCAAAGTGTTTGCAATTTGAAAAGAAGATTTCTACATCAGGATCTGATGAAAACTTACCTGTATTCTACTTGCCTTCCTAGAAGTAATAGCTGTAATGAGAAGAAAGCCCTGTGCTTTCCTTTTATACTGAATTGTGGGTAATTTATACCTTGAGGATTTGCAGTGTATTAATGCAGCAAGCATTAGTTTGGGACTTGGTGAAAGCGGATTAATGTTCAGCCAGACAGTGAGATTAAGCCTTGTTGAGAGGAAAAAAGAAAAGCCAAACACACTCGGGAAGAGATGGTGAAGGTTACTGTCACAGTGTCTCTCTATGCATGTCACTGGATTTGATTCTGTGGCATTTAGAAATAGCTGAGCCATTTCACAGTTTGAAAAAAGGTTGGGAAGCCTATTTTTGGAACAGAAAACTTCAGGTGTTTTGACTGCTCTGTGTCAGCCCGCAAAGTGGTAGGCTTGGGGTGCAGGCTGGTCCTCTGGCAGTGGAGGACCCTTCACAGTGGAGACACTGCTATAGTGTTTCTTAGCTAATGACCATATTCTTGGATTTTTCAAGGTATCAATTTTAATTGGTTTTCTCTGAGTTAGGTCTTACCCAGGGAGCTGCATGTTTATTTATTGATCCAATAAAGCTAGTAATGTGAATTTTGTTAAACCGTGAAGAACTCCTTTTTTCTTTGCCATTCTTTTCTAGCCCAGTATATGCAGTCCTGGTTCCTGTCTGCTGCATGGTCACATTTTTTAACTTATGTGAGGGATGTTCGTATTGTGGAAAGCAACTATTAGGATGTCACAGTGAGGCTCCAGATTTGTGTTTTTATGTCAATGATCTCAGATGAAATATTTTCATGTTCCAGGGAAAATGGTAATGTTTTTAACTGACAACCATGCAAACTCAACTTGAATGTATTCCCTAGTTTTCCATGGTAATAAAAGAGTCTATGGATCGTGTTCCCCTGCTCGCTGCCCTTTTCCTGCCTTCACAAGTTAGGGATGTGTGCCTCTTCACCAGAATAATGACAGAGAAAGGACTCTGTTAAGCTTCACATACCAATTCTGGGGAAAATGACTCACAGTAGCACTGTATTTACTATTATCTGCCCAGAACAGCCAGTCTTGCTTTGTTATGACTGTTCTATTATGGTCAGTCTGACTTTTACAGAAATCCATCCGTGAAAGAAAACTAGACAAGGACATACAGTTAAAAGCATTTTATCATGAAGAGAAATTCTCACTGGCCTATTAGTTTCCTGCAGACGGGATACTTTTCAAAGTGGCTTTTACAAATGAGCCCTTTAAGTGTGTCATACCTTCCTGTGGTCCTGCAGACTGGCCATCTGTTCCAGTTTCCGTGGAGTCTGCAGTACCTTCATTTGTAAATGATTTCGCATCGCACCAAAGTTAGAAAGTGAGCTGCAAATTTTCCCTAGGCATCTCCTGTAATAAAAACTTTGTTTGAATGAGAAGACAGTTCGCTTAAACCTATAAAGAAATCAAAAATTTAGACATCTTCCTCTGAACTAATATAAACTCTGTAATTGTTTGATAATGGTCTTTTGTGTCATTTAGTGTCAACACAGTTTGTCTTCTCAGAGGAGGTTCTCAGTTGCTGTAAATCTCTAATTCCAGAGATGCCAGACAAAAGCTGATTACAATTTGTTATATCCCTGCTGAGAATCTGGTCTTTTCTAAGTACTAATTTATGCAAATTAAATAAAACTAAATAGATTTCATTTGCAGAGGACAATACGGAAAATATCTAATCTCTCATTCTCAATGATCTGGTTCATGTTTTGAAGGAAACATATGCATTCACTAAAAACATAGTTTCACAAACAGACAGTGCAAGTTAAGCCCCTGCCATGCTGTTTCTTCCCTCCCCTTGTTCCTTGCTCTGGCCCACTCAGCCTCCTCACTTGTTGAAACACAAATTAGGGAAATTGTTCTATTAAAAAGAAAAGCTGCCTTTTACAGCCTTGTTGTTAATCCATATGATTTGTTCCACAATGAGAGAAACTGGTGTAGCAGTGTAAGTGATGGGATTGATTGGAGAGCGCGAACGAGGGGTGAGATCAGCAGAAAATGGTTTAGAGGTGTTCTCCGGAGGAGTTCACGAAGCCACATTGTAAACACAATAAAAGCAGTTTAACAGGAAGATTTGTCCTGCGCTGCTTTCAAGGGCCTTAAAGGAGCACTTAATGGTCAAGACCTCTGCACTGCTCCTGGAGTGAGTGCAGGAATCTGGCAAATGCTGTCATGGGAGATCTTCAACTTGAGCAAGGAGCTGGTTCATCAAAGTACAGGTGGTGCTGCAGATGAGGACTCGCCAACTTTTGTGCAAGTCACAGAGGACATCAGATTCACATGGCTGTGTTAATGCCTTAGTGGCTTCTTGGGGAAATAAAAGGCTTCTTGCCTTGCAATTTTTTTTGTGTTCTGTGGCTCTTTCCCTTGAACTGTTTACTGGTGTAACCTAGCAAGCCATTGTCACCACCACTGTCACAAGGGAGCTTTTGCTTTGCTTTTTTAATCACTTCAAATAGAAGTGCTATGACACATTTTACTCTTATTTCCCTTCTAGCAGTAAATGCTCTTTTTCTTCTGCTTGTGCTCTGGTGGTTGGTTTATTTGTTTGTTTTGGGGGTTTTGTGTGTGTGTGTATTTATGTGGGGTATTTTTTTTGGTTTTGTTTGCAGTTTTTTTCTTGCAAAAGAATCTAATACAGAACCGAAAGCTTTTATGTTCATTATATGTTCTAAACAAATGGAATTTCTTTTTCAAGCGTGGTGGTACTAAGACTAATGATTCTGTTACTACAAGTTTTAAGTATGTCTTGCTTAAAAGAAGGTAGTTTAGATATCTAAGAGAACTTCAGCACCTGTCAAAGTGCTATTGGAAGACTTGGTTATATGTGTGCAACACATCCACCACAATAATAAATCTGACTCTGTCCTGATAGAAGATGTATTGAACCTTCTAGTGGGAAAAAACATGTCTGGTATAAAATACCTGCGACTATTCCAGCTGCAGCCCGGCTTTAACCTCTAATGCATTCTCAAAGAATTATGTCCTCTTGAACTTAAATGTGTCAAGGGACATGGTTTTAAGTTTCTTATGTTCATAGTTGTGGTTGCATGTTTTAGATCTTGATAAATAGATACGTTACTGAGGATAATAGCTTCTGCATACGAAAGCTGTTTTGCACTGAAAGTATGTCTCAAGGCATGTCAAAGGTGCTTAAACCTATGGCTTAATTTACTTTCTATGCAGTTCCACCACACGAAGAGTTGGAGCTGTGCATTCAGTGCCATCATGCTGAGTATGTGCCTGTGCCAAGTTTCCTTGGACACTGCCTGTCCTGACCGAGTCCTCTTCCTTTCCCCTTTCTGTGCTTGTCCAAATGTTTTTCTGCACAGTTCCAAATTTAACCTGAGGTATACTGCTGCTCCCCAGTGATTGACTAAATTGATATCCTTGAAGTACAATGCTTGCAAATTGCTTCTGAGTCTGTGCTTAGGTCTGTGCTCCCTCTGCGGGGTTGGTATTTCACAGCACAGCAGCACAGGCCTGTGCTAAGTAAATTGACTGGAGTTTTGTTTTTTCCCTTTTGTTGCTGTTGTTTTTGTTGCTTGCTGCTGATGGGAGATGACTTCTGTCATTGCATTTCCTCTCTCTGTGCCTTTGGGGCTTACTGTGATTCTTATTAAAATCAGTGGGGAGGTTCTCACTAGCTTTAGTGGTACCCGCATTGAGTGGTTGGTCACTGTTGGTCAATATAATTTTTACTGACATTGTTTTAAGTTGCCAGCACTAATGAAGCAGAACTGTGAAGTAGGTCGGGCCTGCTGAGCACATAGATAGTTTAAACTAATTAGTGTCAGCTAAAGACTTAATTCTTAATGACAAATTTGTATATGCACTCACACGAAAGCAGAATATTTGATCCTCAGGAGAGTAAAGAAAATGCCAGAATGGATTGACTGTGTTTTCAGTAGCACAGGATTTTAGAAATCTCTGGAGATACAAGTTTCCATTACTCGGAGCTAAGATTATATATCCCATATTTTCAAATACCTACACAGGCTGTTAGTCTTTGTAAGTCTTGTGGAAATCCTGCTTGCAGCCAACAGCAGCAGCAACTAAAGGTTCTGAAAAGTGTTTAATAAACAGAGAACAGTGCAAGCAACCATACAGCTGCCACTGCTGTCATTCAGTCATCTTTCTTGTAGTTTTTTTTGTCTGACATGACATAAATTCATCCATGGCTGATTCTTGTGCCACATTTCTAAATATATAAACCAGCTGCATTTTCTTATGATTTTTAGTGATGGCATTCTTATAACCTTTATCTGTTTTCTCTTGCAAAACCACAGTGTGATCTTGGCTCTTTATATAAAGATCATTTGGTAACTCCACTGGTATCTGTTAGGAAATATGTGTTAAGGTTCTGCTCAAGAGCAAACCAAGGGTAAAAACTGTGTATTTGCTAAAAATGTTCTCTTCTTATTTCTTTCTTTGTCATTTTTTCATTTTTACTTCTCATGTAGTTTCTGAATATTTTAATTTTCCAATGAAAAATAAATTTTTTCCTAGGAGTAGCTTTATGTGTGAGTAAGTAGAAGTTTTGTTTCTGTGACTGCCCTAGAGTACTACTGTTTTATTTTAAGTTTTCTGAGTATTATAGAGTTTCCCAACAAGAAAGCATCTCAATGTATTTAAAATAGATTAGTCATATTAGAAAAGAAGTGACAAAGCAAGGGAAAGACCTGATGGACAATATGTAAAGTTATACAATACATAATGAGCTAGGGTTTCCTTTTTGTTACCTGAGCAGTTCTTGGGGCTGTATGGAATTGTCGTTATGCTGTTTACAACAGCAGAAAGATAATCAAAACGAAAAACAAATAAAAATATCTACCTATTCACTTGACAAGTCAAATCCAATTTGAGGGTATTTGAGTGTTTTGGTAGTGCATATGCTTCCTAAAAGGGCTTGAGAGAAAGCTGAGATTCTTATCTTCATCGATAAAATTTGCTGAGTGCAAAACCTGACAGTTTCTGAGCTAGGAGGCCTTCTGCTTTTCTTTCTTGTCACTGTTCACCACAAATTTGCACAGATGCTATGAATAACAACATTTTTTTTTAAACTTTTATGTTAATAATACTTCAAGACCCAAATATTATAGAGTGACTGGAGTGCCAAAGACAAAATCTGCCTTTAGTAGATTGTGTAAGGAATGTTTGCATTTATTTTCTAAGTAGATTGTTTCACTGATCTGCCATGTTCATATTTTGTTAAACCTAGAAATAAGAAAACCTAAACAATGTCTCAGACACTTTAATATTTCATCACTATTTCTTTTATGTTCTATAACTATGGTAAGAAGCTGGGCAAGCATTTGTCTATGATGCATTTTAGGAAGGGCTTCACAAAAAAATGTGCATTTCTTCTAAAACAGTAAATTTGGCAGGACTGAACCTTATTCATACATAAAAACCAGCAGCTGTTAATTGTTTTCAAACTACAGCTATGATATGCAACATGAGGCTTGTCTGAATCATGCTGGTAGTCTGTATTGATAACACAATAAAGCTGATGCAGAACGATTCGGCACCCTTGGAGAACGGATGAAAAGCCCATCTTATTTGGGTTGCTAAATAAAGTCCTAGGCTGAAGATGTCTGACCCATATTGTTTTTGCAAGTGCAGTAATTTTAGGTCAAATTGCTTAAGAAAAATAGGTTGGAAAGAATACATACAGCCATAGCCACCTTCGACTGCAATTTTAACATTTTCTCTGACCAACTTTAGCTACGATATTAACTGCTTTTAGGGATTCTGAACAATTTCTTTTAAATTCTTTTTTTTCTCAGCAGCCATATGGACCCTTTATTCTAGGGCATTGAGCCATTTTTGAGCAGATTATAGAGTGATAAATTTGCCCTGTGAGCTACAGGAGTTTGATTGTGATCAGATTGCAAATTCACAAAGAAATTTTATGGAACAGCAGCAGGAATCAGTAATGCAGAGTTTTAATGAGGAAAAAGATCTGAAACTTAAAAAAACCCCTTTTTACTGGGTATCAGCCCAGTACATAGCTTAATATGAAAACCAAGTCTGATTAGTTAGGTTGTATTAGCACAATGATGAAATAAGAAAACAAATATTGTATTTGAATGAATTCCCGATGAATGTGTAGTTTTAAAAACAATTACAAGAATTAAACCAGAGGCCTTATTCTTAAACTAGAATATGATAGAAGTCAGAAGATCAGTTTCATTTAAATCACAGTATTGAGAACTTTTTGCTGTCTGAGGGCTGAACTTCTTTTGGGGAGCGATGCACAGGCACCATATTTATTCAGACAAATACATGTTTAGAAAGCTTATTTGGAAGTGTGTTTTTTGAGGTATTTTAGTAAAGGGTTCTGGATTTGAAGTTTTTTCCTTGGTGATCATCGAAGGCTGTGTAGAGAAGTACACAAAGCAGTTTGTGCCATGCCATAATATCATTTCATGCCCTCTCCAATCTGCAGGGAAAACCTAGATAGGAATATCACTAGATAGGAATTTCACTGATAGGAAGCAGGAGGGTGAAACACCATTATATTATAGTCTAAGGGATGTGAATGACAGTGACCAGAGGCACTCCATTACTTATGGGCATAAAAAAATCCCTGGGAGCGTCTACTGGAATGGCATGGTGTGTGACTGAGAGCATGCACGGCATAGGCTGTGCTGTGGTGGGATGTTTGGGCTGCTCGGCCTGCCAGATACATATTCCTGTGTCTGCCATGGTGCCAGCAGATGGAAAGCTTCCTTAGCCCTGAAAAGGACAGCTGTTTGATGGCTGGAACCCTGAGCCAGAGTCTTGGCCAGACTGACAGCAGAAAATACTGGTCATTGTTCTCTTTAGCATCTAAGAGTGCCTCTTATCTTGCCAAGGACCCTAGAAATTCATTTTTTCCTCTCTCGTTAGGAGTTTGGGATGCTGTCATCCCAGGCAGTGAAGCCTGCCTTGGGAGGCAGCTCCACATGAGGATGGGGGAGTGTGGGATGCCAGGCAGGGCACTGGGGTAGGCAGAGGAGTTGAACGGTGCTGTGGGAGGAAAAAACAGGCATCATTGCAGGACAAGCTCAATGAGCCAGTCTGTGAAATGTGTGCTCCTAAATGTGATTAAAATCACCTTGAAATTGGATACTTGTGGGCACTGATCACCTTTTAAAATATTGATTTATGTTGTGTCTGTTTCAGCACAGCATTAAACAGCTGTTTGAAAAGGATCAGTCTAAACACTGGCTGCTCAGCTTTAGAGGAATAGAAAAGTCACTTAGCAGAGATCCGTTTGTAATCTCTCTAGTACTGCCTGAAAACGAAACAGTCCTTCTCAATTGCTTTATTAATTATATAAATGAGCAAGATCAGAACTGCAGATAATTAAACAGGTTTTATGGCTTGTTGTGGTGCCATCTCGTGGTTCTTGAGTAAAGTTCCCACGTTGCTGAAAGTTCCTTCACAGCTAAAGGCAGATTTTACAGCATTGCGGCAAGCAAAACTAAAATTTGGAGCTGAAGCAGCACTTTAACCTCCTGGCTATTGGCCAGATTCCTGCCGTGCTCAGTCCTTTCTCGCTCTAGTAAAGCCTTTGGGCAAAAATAGGTTTCAGATCTCTCACTGCAAGAGTGGTGATAATATAGCAGTCTTGAAATGCAGTGATAATTAATTACGTCAGGCCATTTTGCTTGTCCCTGTATATGAGAGGCATGCAGAACTGTGCTCAAGAAAACAGTTTTTTCCAAGCCCTGGAACATTAAGCATAATTGTTCCTGCTGGTGTCTTAAACATAGAATCGCTCTGAAAGTGCATAGGGAGAGTGCAGCCCTTTTGCTTCTAATGTGCCTTATTTGGGATAAGAACAGAAAATTTACAGAGAATATCTATAGCGATCCTCTCCATCTCATTTCCACCTGCTCATTACAGAGCTTGCACACCGAGGGGCATTCCTCCTAAATTTGAGTGGCCTTTCTATGTGCTCTCTCATCTTACTGCTCTCCCAGCCTTGAAAAAGAATGATGTTTACTCCAACTTGTCCTCCTTGTATTCCAATGTAATATTTTCAGCTATATGGAAGTCTGGTTTTTTGGAAGGCTTTAGTTTTGCTACAAGTCCTCAAAAACTAGGAGACTTTCAGAAGCATTAAAATGGTTATCATTTTGCAGCCTCCTTTTTTCTCGGTATTGTCCATTGTTTGCCATTTTCTTTTGCTATAACATATTGCTTTTATTGCATCCAGCAGATTAGCAAGCAGTTTCTGACAAATGTTTGTCATATTTTTCTCTTCTTGAACTCTAATTTCTGCTTGAATGACTTTTACCTAATGATATTTCAGAAGGACACTGTAGATATATCCATGTCTCTGATAAAATTTCTGTGTGTCTGTAATACTTTGAATCATTGCAGCCCATGGAATCCTGCTAGGTAATTTAATAAGCTGTGGTTTTGGTAGACCTGTAAGAAGCTTAAGGCAGATCTCTCCGTGGCTGTGGACAATAGAGTTTTCCTGAGTATAGGAAAGGTGGAGGAATCTGATCTCAGGCCTTGGTTATCATCAATAGGTTTGAAAAAACAGAAGTCACTTTTGGAAAGAGCTGAAAAAATTGCTGTCATATGTCCACAACCATTCTCCCTCTATAGACCACGTTTTTGTGGCTCTGGATGAGGTCACAGTGGAGCTTGCTGCCATACTCCTATGAGTAGAACAAAGGTGCCATGAAATCAGCTGATTAGTTCCTTTCTGCAGACTGTAGGAGAAGAAGGTTTTTAATGAATTCCTGGGCCAGAAAATTGGAATGATCATAATTCATTAGCCAGTACTGGCTAATGCAAAGGGAGATCAGAGAAGGGGCTGTTGCCACAGTGAGAGGACTAGTCATTACCTTCAGTACTATTTAAAGGATTCTAAGCAGTATTTAAGCCACTGTATTTGAGTGGCTTAAAATGCAGATATTTTGAGACTGTAGAAATGTTCTTCACATTCTCATATATATTTTTGCCTTCATACAAGTGATAATGCATTTAAGGGTTACCCCATAGAGCATCATCTGTGCTAGAGAGAATCCAGTGTTTGAGACCTATAAGCTCTGTAAAAAATGTCAGTGTTCTGTATTCTTAATTTCTGTTCCTGACTACCAATGTCATCACCTGCTCCTGGATACTGGAGATTATTATAAGACTTGAATGACCTATTTAGCTGTTCTGAATTTTGAATGATGATTTTTTTCCCCCTCCCTTATCAGCTGAATTTCTTCCTTCCCACCCCCTTTTAGCATAAAACAGAAATTGTGAAAGATTATTAGCTAGTTTTAGAAGACATTGATCCCTATGTAATCTGTGAACCCTTTATAAGAAAACGGAAGTCAAATTTATCATGGCTACTAAAAGACTGGGAAAAGGAGGAGTCCTTGCTTTTAAGCCTTATAAATAATAATAATGTCTACCAGATGTTCTCAAGTCCCAATCCATGGGGATGGAAACAAGCTTTAGGAAGAAATGGTACATTCCTAGCAAGCAGCTGTTAAGACTCAGAGAATTTCAGAAGCGTACATGAATGTTTACGTGCAAATGACACAATATACACCATTTCCAGTGGGCATGTGCAGAATTTTAATATCAAGGCATAACTCCCAGCCCACACTGCCATCAGGTTAAATTTTTGTAGATATCTGCAAGTCTGGCCTTCATTTGATGATCAAGGATCTCTCTGCAACACTTTAAAAGTGCAACTCTTGGATATGCAAATTGTAATATTTATGATGTATAGAGACTATAGTTTAAGACTAGTACAAGGTTGTAAAACTGCCCCATATACTCTGTCCACCCAGATCTGTTAAGTCATCTTCCAGGAATTAAATCTAGAAGAAATAATTGATGCTATTTCCTGAAAACATAAAGAACCCTTGTTTTTTGTTAACAGTGACAAAAAAGAACATTCGACTATATGAGTCTGGATCCCTTCCAGTTAAACAAAGGACATGAATTTTCTTAATTAGAGAGTAATTGGATTCTGCCTCTCAAGTAAATTACAGACCTTATATCATAAGGAAATAAATTATGGGACAAAAAATTGCTGCAAGCTCTAGGTGGAAACATTTATTATATTCATAGCTTTGCAATTTGCTGTAGTAAATGTCAGCAAAATAGAGTTGCTCTCAATGAATCAAATCTATGCTTTTTTTCATTTTTCTTTTAGTATTTATATTTACATATGTGGAAGAGAAAATGTAAATCTTTCCTGTGATTCAGAAACTTCTCCCATAAGCTTGCCGTGTTTCTGTGTAAAATGTCACATATCAGCAAATTTGAAGGAATGATCTCTCAGCTAACAAAGCAATACCTCCACAATTAACTGTAAAGATCTCCCGGTTCCATAAATGAAAGCTGCAATATAACTCTCTTTGGGAAAAAAACTCCGTGAAAAAACCTTATAACATACCTTAAAAGTGATTGTACTCAATATGCTTATGCTTCACTGTAACAGGAAAAACTGGCATATAACTGGAATAACTGTGAAATTACTACTAGCAAGGATCTTGTACTTAATCTACTAAAACTGGAGTCGTATATTAAAAATGGGGAGAATACTGTACATAATGCACATATTAAAAAAAACCAACCCAAAACAAAGCCTAAAAGCACATGGAACAACTCTTCCCAGGAGTCTGAATCAATATGTGTGCAAGGACTGTGAACTTACCACCTGAAAAGTAAGTAAAACCATAAGGAATATAACAAAGGAACAACAACAAGCTAATTAAGACCTATTGTGGTAGATTGCCCTGGTAAACTTGTTCATCTTATCAGCAATGAGATTACAGCATATCTGATTTATAAGGTCTCCAGGAATGTTTTTGGCATTGTGTCATGTGAAGTGTTGTTTAGCTGGAAAAGTGTCACGCAGCAATGTATCAGATAAGTTATGAAGTGATAAAAAATTCTATGCAATCACAAAAATTTTAATGAGATAAGACCCAGTGGTCTGAAAGAGAGACTCCAGAAGAGTGTAAGCATCAATCTTATACATCCATTTTCATTTTTTCATTTGTTGTAAATAGTAGGTGAATTCATTGGTGTCTTAAAGCTGGAAAACAGTTTGACTCAAACATGAGGTGAAATTGGCTAAGCGAATTTGAAGCAAAATAATAGAAACAGGACGAAATTGCAAGGTCATGTGGTTAGGGACTAATTGCAAGGGCTTCTGCTATCAGTGAGTAATAAGCAACACATGAGCTTATTAATCAGCTGCAAGATAATTGTGTTTCAGCAGAGATATGGCAGTGAGAATGGTGAACATGATGCTCAGGTAGCAGTGGCTGCTGTGCTGATAAGACTCGCTTGGCTGGACCGTGTGTGTAGAGCAGGTCAGCTAAATCCCACAAAGTGAAACCGGAGCACGTGCAATGGTCAGATGAAATGGAGAACTTTGGCCAAGGAAAATGCTTTCTAGCAAGATGTTCAAAGGGCCTTATCTGTGTAAATGTAGTGGGAAGCGGATATCAGGATAGCTAAATGCTTGAATTAAGGTACAGTGTTGGCCGGGAAAAATAGCCCTAAACCTGCTAATGAATCAGTTTAGCCTGGAAATCATACTGGGCCTTAGGAGGCAGCATGGTACGTTTGCTGGCAGGACTAGATTGTGGCAGAGTGTCTGCTTCTCTCCAGGCCTTGGGTCCTGCTCGTGCAGGTGGCTTTCGGGCAGCAGGAGGAATAATTGTTGTAGCTGGGAGGCTTTCATAACGATACTCGGAGTCCCTTCAGCTTCATATCTTTAATTGTAGCTGTAAAGTGGCAGAAGAGTGGCAGTCTCTCAATCAGACTAATTTTATTATTTTTTAGTTTGTTTTTACTGTAATTCTGACAAGGAAGTAATTTTCTTTGCCTTAAAAACAAGGGTTTACACAGGTTGTTTTTCTAATGGGATATTTACTCTGACTAAAAAGCTAGTAACTTGTGAATACTTATCACTTTCCTTTATCATGAGGAATGTGTGCAGGGTTTATACACACCACAGTCTTTGGATCAGAAATTTATTTATTGTTTCAGAAATTTCAGTGAATACATTTCCTTCACTGAGGCTGTGTGCATAAGACTATAAAGACATAAGTCTTTCAGTTCAGGATATTATGCTTCTAATGTGTTTCTGCTGGTCTTCCTGCATACATTTATTGTTTCTGATTTCCAACAACATCAGCTTGTGCTGTTCCCTTGAACTCTCTTGTGATAAGTCTGCAGACCTCTTGTCATTTTCATTTGTTTTCCTTTGTCTCCAGCCTCCTCATCTTGTCCTTTCATCATTAATGCCATCTAAACTTATTTCTATTTCGAGATTTACTTTTTTATTATTTCATGTGGGATCTGCCTTCACTGTCACAGTTTTCCTCTGAAGAAATTCTGATAAGCCCTTTAGTGATGATCATATCCAGAAATCATGTAATAGATATGTTTTTTTTCTTTCCTTCTAAAGGATTTGTTTCCTTCTAAAGTATTTGTTTCATGTTGCCTCATTTTTATGAGTAAAAAATTGAGACAATAAAAAAGAAGTTTTTGATACCAGAAAGTCATTTTCCCTGTAGGAGACACATTGGGTTCTCCTATTAAAGCTTATTTTGAGCAAACAGGGGACATGGATTTAATTACAGAGCTAAAACTGCACTTGTTGCTGTCCTGCTCGAAGTACAACTCTGATACCCCGTGAAACCTCCTTTAACTCAGAGGAAAAATTAATTACTAATTTTCTCGAGAAGTTCTTCATGGTAAATTGAAATCTCATTGCAGCAATATTTTTCTGCAGCACAAGAATGTCTTGGGTTTGTGGGTAGTGTACAACTTGTAGTCTTACGAAAACTCATAGTAATCCACTAGGGTTTCCTCTCTCTTGAGAGGCCTTGAATTCAAGGGGCTGCAAGGGCACAACTAATTTGGGAGCTTGGAGGCAGCAATGTTATTTTCTTGGTTTTTTTTTTAGATGCATGAGCTGAAGGTTTCTCAGCCTCCACATTTCCTAAGCTTTGGAGTGGTATCATCAGCCATGGTAGCCAGTAATGAGGCTGGGAATTGTTGACTTTCAGTAGCAAGCATTCGGTCCTGAAAGTCTGACCTCAATTTTTCTGTGGGTAAAAAGAAGAAAGGGCAGTTGTTTTATGTTCATGGTGGTTCTTAGCAAGTGTTCTGGAGTTTCCTGAGCGTGTGTTCCTACTTGAATTCTGCCTGAACTGATATTTGCCGAGGAATCTCTAAGCATCTTCTTAGGGAGAAGCAAACAAATTAAGCCAAAAATGCTTTGCTCTGTTGTGCTTCTCTCTTTATGGCATTATTTAAGATTACTACAAAAATGATTTAAGCGTCTCTAACTGAAAAGACTGAAAAAGCAGTTATTTCATAGTTATAGCTGGTTTACATTGCAAACAAATCTTATTTCAGAATATAACTAATAATCTGATTACAGTTTGGATAGATTGTGAGTCTTTTTTTCACACGTAATAAAATCACCTATGGCTTAAGAATGAAAACACTCGAACCTGTTTCTCCTCCAATTGCAGTTTAGTGTAAAGTTGATGGAAAGCTGGACACTTTCAATTCAAAATTCTCAAAAGCTGGAGGAAAGTCCTGTTTTGTGAACAAATAAACTGGAGTTTCTCACAGGCCTTTCCCATTTCTAATGGCTACTAATGTAAACTAGGTGACATATTTATGCTTTCTTTTGTTTTTTTTAGGATTGCTGTTGGGTGTCTGGGAGCCCTAGTGAGCCGTGTTTAATTCAATGTACTCTTAAAAGGAAAGGCTGTTTGTGTTGACCTGAACTGGTGAACAAAGGCAGAGGAGCACTGGGTGCAGCCACACACCACGAGAAGAATGCCCTGCTGGTGTCTGTGGCCTGGGTGGAGGTTTCCTGGCTGCCTGAAGGAGTGGCGCCTCCCAAATTATACAAGATGTCACACGCAGAACGCTGTGGCTGAGCGAATGTGCTGGTATCTTGACAACATGCACAAATAAAGGTTTATACCCAGGGAGAAGCTGTTCTCAGTCAGTGAACTGAGAAAACACCAGAACACGGAGAATTTTTCTGGAGACCGGAATTGGGAAGGATTAATTCCCCCAAAGAGCTTTACAGTTCCCATTATTCTCAAAGAGTCACATGTTCTTGGGTTTGTAAATGCCATGCTTGCTCCTGTGCTGGCTCATCTCTTACTGTCTCACAGAGCCTACAGAGGTGTATCAAAGAGATCCATTGTCCTTCCCTCACCAAGGATAAAATTCAGCAGTTTCACAGGAGTTAGGCTGCTTTGGGCTGCAACACCTAAGAAAAAAGTTGAATGGATATGGGCTGATAAACCAAGACATGCTGTTTCTTCAGCCTCAGTCTATTCTCGTTTGATGCAAACAAAGCAGTTTGATTTTCATTATAGTGGGCAAATGTAAAGGAAGATGCATGAAATGGAAATGAACTATATCTGTAGAATTCAGTTTAAAACTAGAAATATTTTCCTTTTTCTTCTTTATTAAGGCAGTGTATTTTCTTTCTCTTCCTCAAAGTGGCCTTAGAATTTACAATCTGTCCTAAAATGTCACTAGAAATGCATGTTGCCCATGATTTATAGTTTTGATGTGAAAATAAGTTATCAAGCATTGGCAAGGGCCATTTGAAACTGCTGCTGCAACCCCTTAATTATTTAATGGCTGATAAAGAACCAGTTCTTTATTAGAGTTCTCATATTTGAAAAAATTTCATTCAGATTTACCTGCAGGCTTAAGCACGCTTTTCTCTCATTAAAAAAAAGCAGAAAGTATTAATGGAGAAATAATTAATAAACTCAAAGAAATTTGCCAAGGGAATGTGAGTGCACTGAATTTTGAAGTGTGTAAATGGTAAAACAGCAGCGCTGTATCCAGTGATGGCAAAGCTTACATTGGCCTCCAAAGCAACAATGCTCTTGAGATGTTCTTTACAATGTAATGGAAAAAGGAATGTTCCTGGAAGGGATGCTGTGAGATGAACCCTCTCCAATAACTGTTGGAAAATGTTTGTGGAAGTTCCTTTCAGCAGCCCATCTCCCTACGATTTGTCATATAGTTTCTGTCTTTTAATCTTGTTAATTACAGGGACGCTATTAAAGACAAGGTTCTGCCAGGGTCCTGATCTCTGTCCAGATTTAAAGATCTGTTTTCTTTATTCACAGGTCCTGGTGTCATGGTATGAATAGGAATGCTTATATCATGTGGGGGAATGTGTAATGGGGAAACTGAAAGGAGTTTAACTCTTAGTCTTTAGTTGTGATCTGTCACTCAAACAAAGAAATATTTTGCTGTCCCTCCCCATCCTTGTTTTTTTTTTTTTTTTATATCTTGAAGAATTATTTCTGAAATATAAGCCTGATAGTACAAAATGCTTAGAAATATCAGTGTGTAAGAAAGTAAAACTTACTGCAGTGTAATTTCCCGTATTTGTAAGTATTGACAGTTATTCTGTTGCAGTCTGAGCAAATGCAAATTTTGCATCCATTAACAGACAAAAAAGAATGCCAATACCTAAGAAGTTACCAGAAAAATAGAGCCGGGATCTTACCTGAGGTGCAGAGTGGTGGGAGAAGGAGAGAGTGCTCATGCATGGGAACAGGAGTGGCTTGGATTAGGTATATATGGAAAAAAAACCTGGTTATGAGATAATTAATCACTGGAACAGGTTTGCCAGGGAGGTTGTGGAGTTTTGGAGATATTCAAGACCCATCTGGGGATTTTTGAGCCCCAGGCATTCTGGCTTGGTCTCACTTAGCTTAGAGCAGGAGGCTGCATCAACTCCTCAGGTTCCTTCCAGTGCAATGATTCTCTGATTAATAAAACCTCCTGTGCTGCTTAATAACTTTCATGTTAGTATATTCTGCAAGAACTACATTAAATATTGAGGAGTCAAAATGATTGATCAAATTAACTGTAAGGTAGGAGTGAAATTTTCACTGTAGTAGTTTAATCGCATTCTCCTCCAAGTTGCAGAATACAAAATCAGACCAAAGATTGCATGTAAAGAACATGGCTCTACATGGATATACAATGATTTGGTTTAGAAAAAAAAAATCAAATTTTTATTTTTTAGCGTTTTCAGCTTGCCTTTCTGATCTAATAGTTTTGAAGAATGAAACAATTTTTTTTTCCATCAGAAAGACGAAGAATAAAAGCAGTTATCTTTCTGTGAGTCCACTTTTTCTAGTGAATTTTCCATGGAAAATGGGGGTAAGTACCTGACTGAATTTCATTGTGGGTAACAAAACAGTAGGGTTGCATGAAATGTCTTTCAATTTCGAAATGTGCTCTTTTTAGTCATAGTCCACAGAACGAGTCTTTCTGATTGACTTTCGGAGACAATTTATTCTGGTAAATAGCATCCCCTGTTTCAGTTTGTTCTGTTATGCTGAGAATTAAAGAGGGCACCTTTCAGACAGCTCAGTGCAGTCTCTGACACTGATCTAGAAAAGGCAATCGGTGATTGCCTTTGAGGGTGTTGTGATATTTCCTTCATAATAGGGTCATATTTGAGTGCTGCTGTACAGGCGTGGGTATTTATGAGTAATTCTGTGTAATTCACTGTAATGAGTATTTGTTTTCCTTTGCTCACTCCTTGCTACAAGGTGAGAAACTCTATTTGTTTTTTTTAATTATTATTTGAGCCAAGAATCACTCCATCCCTTCAAGGCATAACTTGTCCAAGAATCTTGGTTAGCTGTTAACTTTTTCCTCAAACAATGCAATCATAGTTGAGTTTGGAACCTGCCATTTCCAAATTTTGCTATGGAAAATCAGATACATTATCTTTCAGATAATGGAATCATATATTAAGAGTATTTTGTAATTCTGAGGTATTAATCCAGAATTATTTTCAGAGACCTGTTCATCAAAATATAAAAGCAGCAATAAGTAACAAGAATATTGAGAAGCATTTTTGTTACCAGTGGTCAGAAAGAACTGGATTTTTCTACCTCTGTGAATAAAATGAGAAACATTATCTCTGAAAAGCAGTCTATTCTCATGGTTACACAACCTCCCACCGTTAAAGAAATTGTGTCTAACATGATTGCTGAATCTGGGATCCATTACAGCATAACCTGATTTCTTATTTTGCATTTTTTAATAGTCCACTGATTGTATATCATCTGTACCACTTGTGAAGCTTTAGACCATGATTTCACACAGTGTGAGACTCTTTTTTTTCTTTTTTTATAGTAATAGCAAGAAGAAATCATTAGACATGACCCATATAACTCTCCAGCACTGAGTGCGGATTATTTTTGGGGAACTCTCAGCATCAAAGGCCATTTTTTTTGGTGCTTATTCTCTAGAAGAAAAGATTAAATGTGTTCTATTTGCTCCTGCTTTCTGCATTGCATTCTCTTGCTCCAGTTTTTTTGGCCATGAGTTCTAACGTTGCCAGGCATTGGGAATTTTATGGAAGCATCTGCTGTCAGCAGACTGAGAATTTGGCTCCACAGTCACACAGTTCTAGAGCACTCTGAGTCGATGTTGTTTGTCTGTAGCTAAAATAGATAAATCAAATTGCACAGAATCAGAAATACCTGTGATGGAGCACGGTGCAACACCAAGAAACAGATTCACTTTTCATCAGTTGCAGGTCATTCCATAGGCAATATGCTGCATCGTAAGGCAGAATTACAGCGAGATAAGAAACAATTGTTTCAGATTATTTTCCAAGATTTCCAAGGCTTTCTTGCTTTAAAAATGTAGTAATGAAAGAATGGGATAAAATTGTCTCTTTTAACATAGTTTCCAATTAATCAGTATAAACAAGCCTAGATTGTATGGAAATATTGAAGCCCTTATTCAGATCGGGAGTATGAAATACAAGCTTTACTCTGTTCAAGTAAACATTTAATTTAGTGTTTAAAAGAACAAAAAATTAAATAGTAAAATGTGAATGTATACAAATATATTTGAGGTCAGGCTATGTGTGTAGGATTCTAGATTTTAATCTGACACACACACTTTCTAGGATTAATGTTCATTAAAACTCAAAAATTCTATCAAAAGACGTGAGATTTTGAAAAATCGCATGGAGTAATTAAAAATATTTTATCGTAAACTTTTTCACTATTTCTATTAAAAAAACCCCACATTTAGTCCAGGGATCTAGAAAAGAAAATGTTATGGTGAGGAACTGCAAGGACAAGAGCAAATTGAACATAAAATGCCTGTGGTCTATGCAACTTCCATTCACATTCCAACCTGTAGGTCAGGCGATCATCCTTAGAATGCTTAGGAAGAGTTTGATTGGAGTATCTGCCTATATATAAACTTTCAGCATATTGTAACTGGTGTTTAGTCCATTTAAACACGAGGAAATATGAAGTGGTCACAGCTGGACAGCTCAAGAAGTGTTTGGACAATGCTGTCAGGCACATGGTGGGACTTTTGGGGTGTCCTGTGCCAGGCCAGGAGTTGGACTTGGTGATCCTGATGGCACCCTTCCATCTCAGCATATTCTATGATTCCCTGAATATTTCCTAAATGGTTTTCTTTTAATGGATATCCTATTAATCTTCAGAAATTATGATGACCTCTGTTAGATGCATGATTCTGAAACAGACAAGAATTCCAAAGAAGAAACCTAATTACTTGAACATATAGGATTAAATCATTCCCTTAAAAAATGATACCATCTTTTCCTCTGAAGAAAACATTTCTATTATTGTGGTTGTCATTTTTTATTGATAAATCAATATTTGGTGTTAGAAGATTTAAAACCAAGTGTCATTTTTCAGAGGCGTGTGCCCAATGCCAAAATGAAAACATTAAACATATTTACTATCACTTTTGGTTTACCACAAAAATTATAAGACAGGGAGGGCAGAGGAAGCTTTCATTAATGGTATGAACCCATGAGCTGAATTTATTAGGCTGTTACTGAGCACTGCTTTTCAATTGCTGTGTGTTCCACATAGCGTTGAATAATTTGGGTATAAGAAAAGAGTACTGCAAAGCTTAAGTTGAAAAAGAGGCACATCTCAAAAAAAATCTACCTTGTTACATCATTTCAAAGGTTCCAGTAAGTAAGCAGGAGAGTAAATCACAAATTTTGCCAATTCAGTAGCTGCCAAGCCAAATTGTAGTAGTTACGGGGGAAGTAGCAGGATTTTCCTTTCCAAGAACTACAAGATTTCCTGGTTTTGTAAATTTAAATTTTTTGTCTGTCACTGCATATATATCAGTGAAAAGGAATTGTAAATCAAGGGAATAATTAAAATTGTAAGTACTTGGGAATTCTGATTCCACATCACTGCTATCCAGCACAAACGGAATTTGAAAATGCTTGGAGGTCAGCATTTACAATGTGTTTTAGAGTCCATGACATAAATCATCAGGATTATAATAAGCTACAAGTTCAGCACTTGCTACTTCTTTCTCATGTTTAGTATAGCAACAATCTGAAAATCCATCAAATGAATATAGGATATTTTGTTATGTGGTTGGAATTCAAAAGGAAGGAGCCTGATTATAAATGAATGAATTAAAGAGAAACAAACACCTCAAAACCTATGTGAAATATTTATTTTTATTACAGGATTTCTAATATAAAGGTATTATTACTGAAATTCAGGGAGGTTTTACCAGTGAAGTAGAAAAAGCCTTGACTGACACAACATAGGTTGAAAATTCATCACCCCATACACAACCTGAAAATTCAGTGCATTTTGAGGACAGATTAGGAATGGCATAATTTTTAGATTTTACCACTTGTTTATATATCATATACATCCAAGCAATGGAGTCGTTTATCTTTAAAATTACGTGATTTTTCGGTTTCAGCTTTAGTCACCTCTTAGGCTGTCTTTCATGTATAATGAAAATATAAGACAAAAATAGTATTACCTTACATAAGAAATTGTCCTTATATAGGCAGTAGTGGAGTTTAAGTGCTATGTAGGCCTCGTGCTGACATTTATTCTTCGGGTAAATTTCATAATATACAAGTCATCTTTTAACTCTGATTAGTTCACAGGTACCTAAGTATGGCAGAAATCACTTCTCTTGTAACTTATTTGTGTGAATAAATGCAAATACCTGCAATTACACCCCCCCATGATTTTGAATTTCAATCGTCTTGAAGATTCATGTCAGTAAAACTGAAATGCATGAATCTTTGTAGAGAGCAAAGCCAAAAAGAATTTGTGTATCCCCAGAAAACTTCAGTGGATATCAGAGTGAATATGCTTGATTCTTTCTTAGTAGCATTTTCTTACAACCTAGTTTTTTTGGGTTTTTTTAAACACTGAGCCACTGTGATGGGGAAAAAAAAGGGATACTGTGGCTCTAAAATCATATGAGATATAGATATATACATTCAGAGCATCTATCAAAACATAACTCTGCCAAAAAGTAGTTTTGTGAGCTTAAAGAATATGTGACATCTGACAGGCTGAGTTGAAAGGATTAAGGTGTAGAGAAACAGAGGTAGCATGAGAGAGATATCTTTGATTTATTCATTACTTTGTAATGCAACAATATAAGCAAAGTAAGTAAGCAATTTTTAAGTAATAAGTAAACAATTTCTGTTTTAAAAAGAAGATTAAGTGCTGGGTTTTATTAAGGATTTGCCCCTGCTACCTACCTCTCCACTGAAATTTTTAATCTTTTTTACATTGGCTTTGCTGTGGAAACTAATCAGTCTTCAGTTCATCTCAGGAGACAGAGTCAGAAGCTTGAATGCTGTGCCCATTTTTGATGTGTTGTGTGGTAATCCAATTAGATTCCTGCTTCTACTTACTGAATTTAAGCCTTATCAGTGTTGCGACTGCCGAATAGAAATCTTGACATATTTACCAATTTGTATGACCATTTTTACTGCTTAGTTCTCAAATAGTTCTGTCTTTATGAGAGAGTCCAAAAGGAATGTTTCAGTTCATCCTTTGGAAAAAGCCTCAGTGCACTGCAGCTCACTTTGTTGTTGGTTTTCAGGTTGGCTGAAATGGTCACACGTTTTCCTGAGTGTACCATGCTGTTATCTTTGCCTTTACAGGGTCATTTCTTCGTCTGCATTTATTGGCAATGTAGACGTCATTACTTCCCCTTTTACAAAGATCGTGGAGTTCCTGTATGTTATAAAAAGCTTCTCAAGTTTGTGTTGCAAAGCTTCTGAAGAAGCCCCAGAGGTCAACAGTAAGCTCTGGTTGTAAACAGAAATAAGTGGTTTCTGCAGTTTTTGACTTTGTGCTAACCTAATGTGATGTATAAATCAGATTTAATCTTTATAGAATTGCTGAAGATACACAGTGATCTCACCTTGAAAATAACCTAAACTGGTATTCCATTCACAGAAAAACAGAAAAATGAGTATACTTTGAATTATAATCTATATCTTGAACACCTGTTTCCTTTTATATATTATAATGATATGTATTCTATTACCAAAACATATTGTCTAACACTGATGAAGAAGTAATTAATCTATAGATAGAAAACACAATAAAATTAACTTGTGAACACCAGATAATTGCATTTCTTTCATGATACATTTATGAAAGTCAATTCAGCATCACTGTAATAATATGTAATGAATTCAAACCTTTAACAAAATAACTTTCCTTAGAATTTAGTATTAGAAATACAGATTTGTACAACTCGTCTCAATAGGTCAGCTTTAGCAAATGTTATACAGATCTGCAGCCACTATACATTTTCCCAAATTAATTTGTAATAAATAGATTTTCTGCAGTGGCTACAAACCGAGTTCTTTTGACAAAAAGGACTTCTTGTTGCCTTTTTTAACATCCTAGAAGGGTGTCACATAATCTTAAACAGATTAAAAGAAATAGCATTTAATACGCTTTATTAAAATTTACAATTCTCAGGCTAATGGGGAAAATCTGATAATGACTGGGCCACTTGTATACTCTAATGTTTACTAATTAATTGTTTCTTACTGTTGTTTGGTATGTCCCTTTTCTCTTCCAGATCTCTTCCATCCACATGGCATTTTTTTTGAAATTATGTTGCCCTTGTGAGCCTTTTGTGGTGGGATCCATCCTTTTTCACTTCATTTCCAGTGCCTGATAGTCAAAGTAGGTTGTGTAATATAAATGGTTTATTTTGTTATTGTTCTCATTGCACAAAAAATTCTGAAAACTCCCCATTTGTTTAAAGCTCACGTGTGTTCTATCATCTCAATTCATGTATGTTGCAGTGGGTCTGGAGGGGGACCCAGTCAGTTACTGGTATTAATTAAATTAATTTAGAAACAAATGTATCATAAAAACCAGTCCTGCATGAAACTTATAGTGTCTAGTGGGCTATATGAGAACTGTCTGGACTATCACAAGATGGCAGGAAAAGCACATATGTATATATAGACGAGAGAGAGAAAGTTTTATTGGAGAAGGGAACTTTTTCCCACAGCAGGAATGTTCATAAAGTGTTTATGTAGAAATGGAAACATTTCTTTCTCGGAGAACAATTTGGCATAATTTTGCTCTCTTAGGACGCATATCTTGAGTGTTAGGGAATATTTTGAACGTATTTTCCCCTTTCACATGAGGAGAAAGTTCCCTCTGAATCCAAAGGTTTCTTGTTTCTCTTAACCTGAATGGAGTGAGGACCAAAGCTGCTGCTAAGGTACCGCGTGTGGATTTTGGTTTGAGGCTGTTTTACCGCTCTTCCTGGACAAACAGGTGCCTTGTTATCCTTCCACTCAAGGTCTGATTTTGTGCTGCCGTGGCAGAAATTCAGACTGATGATGCATTATTCCTGCACACATGCTTTCTTCCGTGACACTCATTTGTTCCTCTTTGAACAAGAGTGCAAGCCTTCCTTTGATGTTACACAAGACAACGCATGGTTCATCGCGATGAACTCATGTCAGCAAAATCCTGGATAGAATAAATTAAAAATAGTCTTGCTCTTGGATTGTGCAGTATTAGTCACTGATGGCAAGCACAGTGGTAATTTTGTGATAGCTTAAGATCAAGACACAATCAAATTAATATAAAAAACTTTAATCAGCCACTCATCAGTAGCAACATATTTATATCATGATAAGCTGCTTCTCTGTCGTGTGTTTTGCTTGGACTGCTACATGAGCTTGTGATTTTACAGTGCAAATTCAGAAAGAATGAGAAGTGAAGCTCATTCCCAGCATATTGTAGACTTCCAAAAAACCCCACCCTGTACTGCATCAAATACAGCTGTTAGAGAGGTGAAATTGCATGTGGCACTGTAGGCTTCTTCTTACTCTATGCTGAAAAAACTATAGGTGTTACTACAGAAAAATATACCGATAGTAAGCACTTTTTTCTTTTCCCAATGCAATTTTTGGGCTGTATCATAAAACAAAAGATTCCCTTTTATAGTCTAAGAATGCAAATACACACAAATAGACAACTCGGCTGACAGGCAGGGTGTTCTGAAAACTCAGGAAACTTGTTCTCCACAGGAATGCTGTCTGTTGGTTTTGAGTTTTGAATAAAAAGCTTTATAATTGCTGAATACAATGCAAAGAAGAAGGTACAATTTGGCTAACACCGAGGTTTGAACCTGACAAATTATTTGCTATTACTTGAATCGTAAATGATGGTATTCCTGCAATCTGAAATTAGTGCCAAGTTAATTACTAAACAAGGTTAGGAGAGCATTGAAGTGGTTAATCACACACCATCTGCTTGCCTGCCATATCTGATTCATGACATGGAGGAGTGGGATCCAGACCACTAGCCTTCAGGTCTCTCTTCACACAGGGAGAGAGAAAATATGGCTCTTTGCATGTTTTTAATACCGATTCTGTTCTTCCTTTCCTGTCTGTAAGGGACTGATTACAAGACCAGAGAAAGTAATTGTGAAAGTCAGACAGCTTTTCTTCAGAGTTGAATAAATGTTTGAGTAGTGCAATGGTCTGAGAAAATGATTGCAGTGTGCTCATTCTACCCCAGGTGGTTTCTTTATGTTTTTTGATTTGAAGAAAAAAAAAAGAGGCTATTGTCCTTTAAATAGTTTGTACTACATTATGTTATCCCATATGGGGCACATACACAAAAATGGCTTGAACTACAGTCTTTGAAAGCCAGCACCCAGAGGCTGAATTCCTAATTTTGTTTAAGCTGTAAATGCCCTCACAGCTCAGTTTGGTCTTTATTTCACAGAAACATTTCAGTGCATTCAGACTTTAGTAGCTTACTTTTACAAGATTAGAAGCTGAGGAGAGCTGCTAATCCTGTTTTGCTCCTCACAGTCATAAATTATGACTGGGTTAAAGTCCAAGGGGTGTTCATGTTCCTGCTGTACTTCACATTTTGGGCTCCCTAACACAGGTAACTGAAGTAGGTGAATGGCTCACGGTTGGGGCACTGCCATACTAATGAGAGATAAGCGTTCTGGTTTAAGTCTGTGCTGTTGCAACTTCCTTTAGGACTGCAGAAAGCCACTTTGCTTCTCTGTGAGTGAATTTCCTCACAATAAGATGAGGTTCAGCAGGATATTTTTACCTCAGAGGAATGTTGTAAAGACAAATATTTGCAGATTTTTGAGGTTACAATATATTACAGCAGCAGATGCCATGTGAGTATAAACGAGTCACTCTATCAGTGCTGTACCATCAAAGTCTTTTGATGCCAACAGTTCTTGTGTTCAAGGAAATGATCTCTCAATTCTCAGTGGAAAACTATTAAACATTATTATCTCCAGTCTCCTACTGTTCGTGCTTGGCTTGAGAGCATCCCATGAGGGGCAAGGAATAGTTTGGGACTTTGTGAGCAAACTACACACCCACTATACACAAAGTTCCCATGTGCACCCCAACTTCTGTTCCGCCGCAGGGAGAGTCTTCATCAAAACACAGTGCAAACTGAGGAGAAAAAAGGCAGGTGAGAGAAGATTGAGGGGCTGTATGTATCGCAAAGACACAACTGAAAGCCTGCAATGAATAGTTTCAGCAAGAACCTAATGCAAACTTCCAGCCAAATCAACTAAAATGAACAAGTATCAGTATGATACATGGCTGCATTTTGAAAGCTGAGCTCTTAAGAAATATTGGTAGGGAGTCTTTACAGAGGAAAGCTAATTTGATAATGAAAAATGCCTCTAGTAAGGAGCATTTCATTTTTAGAAATTATGTTCTTCTAAATTTTGTGGATTTATATGATTTTTTTTCACTCTAGCACAGTGTTCTAGGTAATCAGAAAAATAGTGAAGGAGGATTTCTGCAATAATCATTTTACAGAATACATCTCTTTCTAAAACTGCTCAGTCTGTTTTAGTCTGAACTTTGCATTTGTGATTCGCTAAAAGTCCTTCAGCCAGCAGTGGGGGTTACAGTGATGCAAAGACTTCAGAATCGGAACTTGATTCTTTCCCAATCTTTGTAAAATCAGAATGAGGATCTGGATAGAAATAATATCCCTAGTCCTTATGTCACTACATAAGGAAGCTATGATCTGTCTTTTGAACCCATTTTTCTCTATAGTATGCTTCCTAAGTTCTTATCTTCCAAAGACTAAAATAAACAAGAATTCTGGAGATTCCACTATTAATATTGTAAAAATTATTCTTGAATGTGTTCATTTGAACTAAGATGTGCTTCTTGTAGCCCCAGCTAAGTCGTAGTGGTGCCTCATGATTGTGCTTGTGTTGATTATAATTGTGTCGCCAATTGCTGCCAGGTTGTACTAAGTGCGTCACTAAAAAGTAGACTTCTGTTCATTTACTGTTGTACTTGGCTCAGACTCAAAATTTCTGATGATTTAATTTATTTTTCTCAGTCATACTTGGCCCAGACATTTCTCATTTCGTGCATGCAGAGTTGTCGGTAGCGAATTCCCTTCTCCCAGCTGAATTTCTCAATAGATCATCTTTGGAATCACTGTGCTCACTTCTTTTTGTACTAGTTCATTCTCAACAGCCAATCTATATTTTCATTACTTGTGTTCGTGACCACAGTCAGAATTTATTTCTGTGACATCTTGATCCATGGTTTTTTTTTAAAAAAGTTTCACCACATCATATTTTCACTGTGGCGCTTTGGTCTTTTTGGTTTGGTCTGCACAGCTGTACTTTACTTCCTCATGATTTGCTCTTTTGTGCAGAAAATGTATCTTGCAAATATAACAGATCTCAAGAGCATCCTTAGGGTGAGTATGAGCTTCAAGGGATAAAGGTTTCACCTGTCTTCATCTGCTTTTGGTATATGGAAATAGCTCTTTATAGTTACTGCTCATTGAGGGCCATTGGAATGTCAAAGGTGCATGGAACAGCTCCTTATGACTTATTCCAGGTAAGTTAACCATAAAGAGTTTGTAAAAAAAAGAAAATTAATTAATTACTCCTTGTTTGCATGTCATACTTGACTATTGTACTGCTAAGAGGGTAATAGGATCTTTGATTTTAATAAAACAGTTAAATGTTACCTGTGCTTGTCTTTACTTGTCAACACATTGCCAAAATAGTGCAATGAATGAGGCACGGGAGTCAGACTTGAGATTTGACTCAGCATTGTCCATGTATCAAACACAACATCAGTAGAACTCCAGTTATGGGTGATAAGGAACGAAGATTTACCATTAAGAACAGTTTTATCAGGAGACTGACCTAAAGGGAGGAGAACTTTCTTGTAACTGAGGAAGTATTTGAGGATGACAGGTAAGAGTGGAAAGAGTCCAACCATTACACGACTCATATCCCTAGGGAATTATGTTTTCCCAGAGAGATGAAAAGAGAGTTCAATTATTAAAATTAGGCAGTAGGCAGAATAGTTTAAGTGCTGGTCATTTTAGAAAAGGAAAAAAAAGTTCTTGCTAAAAGAACTGCATAATTATGCAAATCAGGAGCCTCTTTCCCTACTTGCAAGGTGCAAATCTCAGCACATGCATTAAGGAAGAATTTCTTCCCAGGATTTTCTGATTCATGTCATTAGAAAAACAGGGCACTTGTGTTTGCATTCAGTACCTCATTTGGAAGATGTTGTTTCTAAATCCTGCCCTTTGGGCTGTTTGGCATTGTTTTATCATAAAATTCACAGACATTATTTCTACAGACTTTTTAATGAGTAGACTCCAGCCTGGGAAACACTTCTTACTTCTGCCAGAATAGTCAGGTACAGAGAATTACACCTGAGAGTTGTTCAGAACTCTTGGTAACGTAAAGACTGAGAACTATTTTGTGTCTTTTACTGATTTTTTTTTGTGTGATATATTTGGTATGATATATTGCATTTTTCATATTTTTGTTTCTTTATGCTGTCCCAGAAAAACATAGGAAGGAAGGTACTAAAGGTCCAAAGAGAAATTCCTTGAAAATGAGGGAAGTTGCTGAAAATCAGATAAAGGTCTTTTCAAAAGAAGTGGCAAAGTTTATAGCTTAATTACAATGGCAAGGTTTAATAAATATTAGTTTCTTAGAAAAAGCTGCAGAAGACAGAAGATTGCAGCTGAGTGATGACATATTTTGATGCCAAATATTAAATAGAAAGTAGGCATCGTTGCCACGTCATCTTTACAAATTTTCAAAGCAATGATTTTTTAAAAAAGATTAACACTTTTCTCATCATCATCAAAAAGCAGCAAGGTGAAATCAGAGGCAGAACTCTGGGTTGAATAAAAGACTGGAAAAAATGATCGTGGCTGGAACAAAACCTCACCAAATGCCAATTTGTGTATTGTGGCCCCGTGGAATTGGCTGTTTGGGCTATGCTTGTGCAAGCAGCACAGCTATGGAAAAGCACGGTAGGAATGATGTCAGTTACATCGGATTGCATAAGAACAGTTACAGATGAATTCCCATTGTGTGAGACAGAACAAAAGGAAGATATTAAGATGCGTTAAGAGCTAGTTACAGCACAGCTCAGCAAGGACCATCGGGATGTGTTGGAGTACAAAAAAGTGGTCCACAAAAGGCAGTGGAACTAATCACTTCCTTTCAGCAAGATACATGTTTGCTTACCTTGTTGAACCAGAGTGGAGAAAGTGCTGAAATGCCACAAACAAAATGTGTAAATCTCAGTAGAATGCATTAAGGGATGGCATAAATATCTTCTAAAGGCTGGCTTTCTTGCCACCTGTAAACAAAAATTCAGCCTTTTATGTGTGTAATAGGTCTTTAGACTGTTGGCATCTTGATTGTTATAGTCAGAATATAATCACTACTCTGTGAACTTTGCAATTATCTGCTTTGTTAATTTGTCTATTTTAGGAAGAAAAGCTGATATGAAAGCCAATTATGAGTTCCCTTGATAATGGACATTCTTATACCAGAATTTTTTATACTACTTTGACAGAGTGCATTGTTAATACAAAGAAAGTTCTAAAACTGCATAAAACCCTCTGATCTGTCAGACATTTTCTCAAATGTAAAATAACATACGTTTAGAACTCCTACTCTGCAGAACCAAGACTTTATAAATAACCCCATAAAGCTGCTAGTTGCTCATTTATCTCTCTTCCTAAAGAAGATCCTAAAGAGAGGTAATGGACTCTGACATATATGAGCAATGCAAAAAATGATTTTCTTTATTTGTGGATAAAACCGAAAATTTGTTTTGACTGTATTCAGAGAAAGCTTTTGTCAGGATTCATTCACTTTCCCATCATTTAAATGCTAATTCCTACCTTTATTATTCTAAGTATACACTGGGCTACTTTAGTCACCTTTAGATTGATATTTCAGTTAAACCTTGTCTTTCCCTTTGCCACACTGCCAACAAGAGAAACATCCAAATTAGGAATTTGTTTTGCAGAAATAATTTGTATTTTTTTGGTTTTAAATCACCGTTGGAATCCTTTTACACTACTTTACATATGTGTAAAAGACAGTAAGGATTATTTAAGAATGGGTTTATTTTTCACAGAAAAAGCCTGCGTTTTTTCTTCCAAAGATGATCCAGATTCCATTTTCTGTCATTTAATAAGCCCGTGGATGCACAAAGGAAACCCTCAGATAACTGAGAGTTAGATGGAGCATGCCCCTGCAGATGTGTGTCCGTAGCTCTGCACATACACGGGCAGTAGAAATGTACCAATTCCACTTTGCAGAAAAGACATTGGTAGACATTTCTTGAAATAGTGATTTTTTTTTTATGTCAATCACTTTGTACTAACAAGGTGTGAGTCTAGAATTCAGCTGCAAGTCTAATATACACACATCTATGTTGATGGGATGCCTTTGCTTAGCCAGCATTGTTTAATATAAAGCATCTACTTTGTCACAACAAACTTTGTAGGCCACCCTCAACCCTTTCCATTGGAAGATTCCTGGTGGTGTTAAATTAGTAAACCTTGTGGTTTTGCTTGTTGTTTGTATTGATAAATAATGTATATTTGAATGTTTGAATTGTAATTATGAAGAGACTCTGAAGTCCAAGCTGAGCTTTGTGTTAGAGAGATTCGCTTGGGGCCTTCCTAACCTGGTAAAGAAATTTTGCTTAAAATGGAGCTTGAACTTACTGAAGTGGATGAATCTGGGCAGATTTTGAGCTCACGATGTTAATGACACAAGAGAATCAACTTATAAATGAAGTAGCTTCATTTTCTTTACTTGGTTTCAGTACTATGAGCAATGGCAGCATTTGTGAATGCAGTTCTCTTACTGAAGTGCTGAGGGAGTTGTGCAAGCACGTTGCTGTTCACCTGAGGATACAGGAAATAATTGCAGAACCTTCTCACCTAGCAGGTCGCTACAGAGACATAAAAGTGCCCAGACACATAACTTAATGCTTTTTACATTGTTTGACTATGGCTAAAGAGAGAACCTTGGTCTCTAGAGCATGCGCATCAGCACTACACTCACTCTCAAATATTCCTTCTCTGGGTTAGAGTAAGTGTCTGGAAAAACTCAGCATTCCTTATTTTTCTTCAAGAAAAGAAAAAACAAGAGATATTACTTTCTAAAATTTCCCTAAGAATATCTGAAGCTGACTTCTTGAAGTGTGCATGACAGAAAGGATGAAAAGCCTGTCCAGGTAAAAAGATGTACTGAATTTTTATACATTAGCTCTCTTGGCTTTTGCCTTATTAAAGCTTCCAATGAACATTCCTGAACATGAGTTTGCCTTGTAAAGGTCATTTTAATCAGAAGTGGGGGGGTCTATTCCTGTAGCTACTATTCATTTATTTATTTTATAACTACAATGACCTAAAATTATTTTACCTAAGAATGCATGTTCAAGAGATTAGAAGCACTATAGGCATGACAACACAGCCTACAGACTGTGAGTGCGGTGCGGTTTTGTTGCTGTTGTTTAGGGAATAGTTTCACTCTTAAGTTACTATTTCTACTTGTGGATAGAAAGCGCTGTGTTAGTGTGGTGGCTGTGTGCAATAGTCACTGATTAATCCATTCCATGGTGTGTTGAGATGGTGGTGCAGAGAAGTGGGGTGAATGTTCAGCTCACAGTCAGTGCAGAGGAGGATTTCACAACTGACACACCAACAATCCCCTGTGTGAAGCTCTGTATTCACAAGGAGAGCGTTGTTTAGTGCTGGGAGTCGGGTAAGGGGATCTAAGAGCTGGGGCAGATAGATCCTGCCAGTCAGTACAGAGGGATTTAGAGTTCTTCTTGAGCTCATCAGAAACCTCACCAAATTCTTTGGCATTAGGCTCTTTTACTTAATGGGTATAGAGAAGTATACTGACAAAAATGAAAGTTCATTTCAACTCTGTTCCTGTTGGATTTAGGTGGGAGGTAGATGTTCCACTGTTTTATGTGCCTTTTACTGAGATCCACATGGGGAATGTGATGAGCCGCTCCTAAACATGTTATATATGCAGCTCTGTGTCCCACAGAGCAAGCTATTTGCTGGCCAGTAAAGGTTCCATTTCCAACTAATTAGCTACACGGGCCTAGTCTTGAACAATCCATTGAAGCTTTTGACTTCAATAGAGGAAAGGAATTAATCCACGTTAGCCTGAAAGATCTGAAGTACCTGGACCACTAGATCCACTTAACTCTCTGGATTTAGCAGCACACTTCAGTGAGACTTTCAACCATGCCAGGATTAACTCTTGGACTGTGATTTCCACATTGTAATTTCTGACACAGGGTTTTGACACGGGTATAATGCCCAATTTTTAAAGTAGCTAAGTTTAATTCAGTTCTCAGGATCTCATAAAAATGATAATTGTGTTCATAAACTACAAATGGTTTGGCTTTTGATCTCTGTATGAAAACTCCTGTCCCTGCTTGTGTTCAACAATAGTTAAGCAATGCCCAGAGGCACATCATAACACAGTGAGAGTTCCCACACTGAGAGATGTGAGGAAATTTGCTATAGTATACTGCAGCTGAGAACCACAAGATTTCTCTAAATTTAGAGGTTGATATGGAGGTTTTACTGACCTGGGAGACGAATAGGGCAGAACTGAGCTAATATTAACTAGGGGTTTTTGCAGGAGTTACTCTGTCACCAGTGTACAAAAGAACATCAGCTCTCTACAGATTGTTTCTGATCTGTATATGCAAATTATTTATTTGGATGACTTTTGGGCCATCTCTGTTGGGATGTGCTAATGAGGCTATGAGAACAAATATCTCACAGCTTTACCTGCCTTGTGCACAGGCAGACAAAGGGTGCTTCTGGCTGCAAATCCTCCCCTCCCCTGCTTGTGGCAGCTCTGTGTGAACGTGAGGGAAGGCAGCATATGATTTCCAGAACACTATTTCCTGTTCCCTCTGGAGAAAAGACAGCAGGCTGGATGCTTCATTCAACACACAGAATTTAATATTTTCTTGTGTTAACTGCACCTCACCCCTCCCAAGCATTACTGGAAATGATCCTCAATGTTCTGAAGTGCAGGTCTTCTTCAAAAGGGTAATTTTCAAAGTATTTTTAGTAACTCCATTTATGCATCAGTATTAAAGCAATTTATATATTGCCTTTGTGCTACCTATTTTAACTTCTTGTTTCTTAGCTAGTCCCTGGACCCCAGACCAATGACAATACTCTAGGAAGGGCATTTCCATTCTGGAAAGGTTTTCCTCAGCAAATGTCACACTGAAAAGAAAAGAACAAAACTCTTTGTTTACCTGTTGCCAAAATAAAGGCTATTATAAGATTCATTCTACACTGTTTGCTAGTTCAAAATTGGCCACAAGAATATTTATTTCATTTAATAGTCTTAATAATTCATTTTTTCTCTGACTTTGTATAGTAGTAACTGTTGCACCCTGCTAAAGTTGGTTAATTCTGTGTGTTTATTCAAGCCGGGAACATTTTTTTCTGTGTTAACTCTGTGCTTTATACACCCCTGAGATCATATAACAACATCTCCAAAATAAAGAGGTTTAATACACTGCTATGAGTGTATAATTTATTTGGGAACAGTTTGTTTGGATCAATACACATGACACTTAAAACTTCTTGACATCCAGCTCCCATGTGAATCTCATTTTGAAGCCATTAGGAATAGGATTGAATAGGTTCTCATTTTTGTCAACGTAGTCCTCCTTATTAAAAATTTCTTATATTTTCTCAGATATGCGAGGCTATCAAGACTGGTTAAAAACCCACACACATCCCTCCAGAATTTGTGTTTGCAAGTTTTGGAAAAAAGTGGAATCAAATTTTTGCCTCGTTATCTGAATACTCTGACATAGTTCTGCTACATGTCATTAACTCAGATCTAGCAGAGAATGAGTTTCCTCTTAAAACATGGAGCAATTTTCTGCATCCTTATTACAGTAGGAGAAGAATGATCCTTTAGTGCAATGGTGGCACGAAAGCATCGCCATGCAATCACCTTTAAACACTGAAAGAAAAAGCCTGTGGTCCTTTCTCTGTCGATCTACTTAACAGGAAGGTTATGAGGTCTGGTGTCTGCTTCTCTCTTCCAAGTCTCATCTGGTGTCTCTCCTGGCTGTTTTGTACTTGTCAGCAGGGTGACAAAATGATGCCAGAGCAGACCATGCTGGTTTTGAGAGATTGATCTGGAAGCTGTACATGATTACCATCAAATTATGAACCAAGACAGTTACCTGTGAAACGTGAACCTACTGCAGTTGCAGGCCTGAATCCTTAGCAGGAAATGTTCTAATCCAGTAAATTTATGTTTATCATCTAATTTATGTGTAACAATCAGCGTAAGTGGAGCCTCCTAGTAAGATTTGGAGTGTTACAGGTACAGTGGTGTATCCTACTTTTAGTTTGATCCTGCAGTTCCCTCATCCGTGTCTTCCATTCATACTCATTGCTTAAATAGGAATCATAAAAATGCATCTACTAGAAATTCACCATCATCTATCTTCTAGAAGTTTATAGAAATATCTTTTTTTACCTACAAATATATACGTGAGCTATGTTTGATGCCATACTTGGCATCTAAATTTCCTTCCCTTACATGCTTCTTCACGTAACGGCTTGCTACTGCATGTTCCTGGAGCATGAGATACTTGAACATCCAGCTAACAACTATTATATATTTTACCAGGAATAGTTTTGAGCTCTTGTCCTACAGATGTTTCTTTATGGTTGTTCCTCAAGTCATGGTTAACTTAATAATGAAAATTTACATTAATTATTAGCCTACTACCTGATTTTTCTCCAGAATATTCCTTATAAAATCCCAGGGAGAAATAAGCCTACTATACCCTCATAATGTTTTCTGATCTGGACAAAAATATATGCAAACAGGAATTTAGCATCTGATATTTCAGGTTTTATAATCATTACGTTTTCTGTCAGCATAGTTGGAAAATTTCGTATTCAGAATAGTACATTTATTCTTAAATGCAGAAATAGAGCAAATCCAATGACATGGTAATTTAAGTAATTCTGTGAAACTAATTCATCTCCTTCATGATTTAATTAAAATAACAGTTTCCAGACTGCAGATCCACCCTTCTCACTACTACTTGGCATATCTGTAAGAAGGTGCAGTGCGTGATCCAGGTTCTTCCATTTTAACTAAAACCAAATTATTAAGAGAGGAAAAAAAATAAAAGGGGTGATAAATAACCCTTTTTATACGGCATAGAAAAAGGATGTCAGCATTAAGATTGATGTGGCTGTGGGTATCTTGGAAATCTGGTTCCTCATTTAGAAGCTTTCTTTCCAGACTACCCTTATTATTTTTTTTCTTTTGCTATTGTCGTTTTTCAGAATAGACTTGATATGAGTCCCTGTCTGCTCAGAATGAATGGAGAAATATTCAAGTCCAAAAATAGAACATACGTGGCATTTTTATCCTGTTTTCTGCGTAAATCTGTACTCTGGTACAAGAAATCATTCTCCAAGTAAAAATATCATCAATTTTTACTGCTATTCATCCTAAACTCGATGGTAAATGGCCATGGTTATGCAAACTTTCCCAAGAAAATAGGAAAGGGCTGCTGTTCTCTGGAGCATCAACTTCCTTGGATCATCCTGTTGAAGTACAAGTAATGAACAGATGTGCTATTCATATAGGTTGTGCAGAAGAAGTGACTGAGGATGGGCTGTATTTTAGTCTGCTAAGTATCTCATTAAATACTGCCAGTCATATTCAAAAGAAGAGTACTTGAGCCAGATTCTTTGACAGGGGTGTATTACAGAGCCTAGTTAGTAAAATATGAATAAAATATGAACTTCCTGAAGTGATACAACCACTGGGAGAGAAAACTCATTTGCGGAGGCAAGAATTCATTGCTACTTTGGTACCTAAGGGTCTCTAGCACTGTAAACAACTGAGTTTTGAATCATGTTTCAGCACATCTGAAATGACATAGTGACCACAGCCGTTTCACTTGGTTATCCTGAGTTCCCACTGCTGCAATATTTTGCTTGTTCTGAAAGGAGCCCCTGATCTTACAGGACGTTGGCCGCATTGCCTTGAGAGGTTAATAGAAATAATAGTGAAGCAAACATGGGAAAGAGCAGAAGAGCAAAAAGAGAAGGCTAAGAGGGAAGTGGAATAATTCACGGTCTAGAAGTGCAGTGAGTACTGAGCTGTAGTTCAGTCTTATTCATTGCACAGAACTCTTGATTACAGCAGGAAGGTTAGTGTTGGACTGGGGCCAGACCCTGCCAGTGTGAATTGCAGCATTGAGGGAAAGCATAAATTAATACTGGGCATAGAAACATAAATGAAGCTTTGTAAATCCCGTGTTCCCTTTGCATGAAATTGTATTAAATTGTTGTGCATTTTTTTCTGGCACTGTATAAACAGCTAAGCAATTATGCATATTTCTCACCTACATCACTGAAAAACAGGACAAGTCTGTGTGGCAGCATACCTTAGAGATCCTTTACTATGCTACAATAATACATCACCATCGAAGATAGTGACGTGTAGGTATCCTCTCTTTGTTCTACCAATAATATTACCCCTTATGAATGTGTAGGAACAGAGGAAATGTAATAGCTCTTAAATAAAAATTGCTCTCTGAATACTATGAAAATACAAAGCTGAATGAAATGAGTCACAGTATTCATCTGTAAATACTTAAAGCTTGTTTTTTGCTTTTAAATCAGTTAAAAATTGGATCAAATAAGACCTCTGAGCTAGATTGAATTGCATGTAGTTACGTGATCCCTATCACATTAGGATGGATACAGAAAGGCACAAAAGAGCTATTCTGCTTCTCCCATTGTCAGTTATGTGTGTATTATGTGTGCTCAGAATCATACATCACTTTATTTATCCTTGCTCAAGAACATGCTTTAGCTATTAAAACCAAAAAGAATAACAGGCTTGAAAAAGGAATACCAAAGTGATTGATCTGTCTCTACTTGTCTTTTTTTACCCAGATATCCACTGAATTTTTCATTTTGACAGTCACATGAGGTAATGACAAGACAATGCACCTGAAATTTTGAAAGAGAAGTAAAAGCTAAGTAAGCAATCATTTTTTGCCCCAAGTCCTTGAAACATCTCAAAAAATAAATAAAGGGGTGTTCAAATCCTACTGATAAAAAGCAACATAAGACTTGTTAGAGAATGAAGTGACTGAACTCTGGAAAATGCCCCTAGAATTAAACTTTACTGATGTAGGAGTAAGTCTCGGTGCTCCTAATGATTCAAAAAGTTTACCTATGATAACTCTGGTATTTTTAGGGCTTCATACATATCCTTGTGCTTAAGTGATGGTAGGGATTTGATTCATGACTTTGGTATTCTCCTTTGCCAGGTTACAGAAGAATCTGGGTTTTGGTGTTGGAAATGAATTTATAGAATGTTTTTTAACTACGTCCAAGAGCACCCAAATTTTGGACTGCTTTTGTGCTGACAGAAGATGTATTTTAATGGGATTTGGGATGACATTAGGGATTGATCTATGTTTTTCACTTTATACTGACTGTGGAACTTGGAAGTATTGTGATTGTTGAAAAAAAGGTTAGCTCTAAGTGCCATTTATGTGTTTCTCAGTACTGTTGGCAAGATTTGATGCCTGACATTCAGTATGTTTGTTTGGCTGATCCTCCATGCTCCCCTACACAGTCATAGGTCACCTACTGACATGAGTGGGATTAAGGGTATGGGCAGTAACTGATGTAGGCAGCAGAGACAGAGAAGTACGTGGATAATGTGGGTTGTGCTGCCAAGGATCTAAAGGGAAATAGTCACCAGGCTCTCTTGGTTTCTCTGTGGAGGAGGACCTAGGCAATGAAACAAATGCCCAACCCACTTGCTGCGCATGTTGGATTTGTCTCCAGTTGCAAACATCTTGAGGCAAAGTGTCTGGTGTGAGTGCTACCTTTGTTTTTGACTTTTTAGTCTTTTCTTTCTCCATGAGGGGTAGTAGGAGTGCCTACAGTTTGTGCTGAGATGGTAGAGTTGTAGCTGTGGTGTCAAATATGGCCAAGCTGCATTTTCATGGCGATCCCTTACAGAGAGTGGAATGTGCCACAGCTTCAATTTTCTAGGTGCAAAAGGAATAGGCGGTTTATAACCTGCTTGTATTGCAGCAGGAAGAGGGAACAGCGATTTGAGGTGTTAACTCTGCCGAATACACGACGGTACCCTGTAGTCATGAACTAGGGACCTACTTTCTGTTTAGGTACAGAATTAGGAGTGAAAGTTAATTTGGCTTGATTGCGAGACGGCTGCAGGAGCCTGGGTGGGCTGGGCAGGAGCAGAGGGACTGTGTGCTTGTACTGCTGGGGGGCTTGGGGCCGAGTGAGGCAGCAGCGTGGAGGTGCGGGCAGCTCTCTTCTTTTTCTGGGAAATTTGATCCGGGCTTGGCTTTGGAATTCTCCGAGCGACCTCAACAAAGCGTTTCGCTTCTTTAAGGACACCCCCCCGGGAACAAAGGCCGGTGTTGACGGCATCGCTCCGGGCGGACAGTTTTGTTGGCCAGCCCGGGCGCCATCCATCGCGGGGACATTGCTTCCCATAGTTGAGGCGTTAATAGGACGCGGGGAGCGAGGCGGGGGCAGCCGCCGGAGCCGGAGCCGGAG